>CAVNYN010207158.1:0-28294 GCA_963692815.1 Nyctanthes arbor-tristis | reverse complement strand
CACAAAAACTGCTCCAATGTAGTAAACTAAAATCAGAAATAGAAAACTTACATGGCAGCCAAAGTAGGCATCATGCAGATGTGTTAAAAGTTAAGAAAGCAGAATTAAACTCTTTTGTTGGCCCAGGAAGAGGATCATTGGAAGCAAAGAGCAAAAAGCTATTGGCTTGAAGGAGGCGATGCTAACACCAAATTCTTTCATGCCATTGCTACAGATAGACTAAGAAAAAATCAAATTTATCGATTGCAAGATGTAGCTGGAGTATGGTAAGACGAAACCAGTACCATTCAAGAGGTTGATAACTTCTTTGGAGAAAGCAGAAGTGGGGCTGACCAGTTTGAAGTTCAAATAGGTAGAAAAGTGACTAATGAAGAAAATGCCATGTTGATTTCACCGTTTACGCCAGAGAAATTCAAAAGGGTTGTTTTTCAAATGCATTCAGATAAGTCTCTTGGTCCCGAAGGCCTTAATGTGGCTTTCTTTCATAAAATTTGGCCTTCAATTGGTGATGATATTGTTCACTCTTGCATTAACTGGCTGTCCAACAAAGCTTTTCCGGCCCATTTGAATGACACTGTGATAGCTTTAATCCCTAAGTGTGACTCTCCACAGTCTATGAAGGATCTTAGACCAATTTCGCCATGTAACGTTCTCTATAAAAATCATAGTGAAGGTCTTGGCCAATAGATTGAAAACTCTGCTGCCGGATGTTATATCTACGTAACAATTGGCGTTTGTTCCACGAAGGTCCATTATTGACAATGTAGTATTTGCTTTTGAAGTTATCCACCCTATGAAAAGAAGAAATAAAGGCAGAAACAGGGAAGTTGCATTAAAAATTGATGTTAGCAAGGCGTGCGACCGGGTGAGTTGGAACTTTCTTAAATATATGATGAGCTGCATGGGATTTTGTGCTGAATGGATAGACTTGATAATGCTGTGCGTTACTACGGTCTCTTATTCAGTCTCTGTGAATGGGATGAGGTTGGAATTAATCGACCTAAATGTGGCCTCCGGCAAGGCAGTCCTTTATCGCCCGGTCTATTTATTATTTTTGCAGGGGCTGTCTTCTTTGATACAACAGAATGAAAGCCCAGGAATTCTAAATGGTTGTAAAATTGCTAGAGGACGCCTAGGGTTTTTACCTTTATATTTTTGCAGATGATAGTTTCCTTTTTCTTCCGGGCTACTACTAATGAGTGTTCAGTTATGAAAGATATTCTGAAGAAGTAAGAGCAAGCATCGGGGCTGGCTATTAATCTTGACAAGTCTGGTATCTTTTTCAGTAGCAATGTTTCCACAGAGGTTAGAGATAATATCACATCTATTCTTGGGGTTTCTAATCCTTTGAACATGGGGAAATATCTTGGCCTGCCATCACTAATTGGAAGGAAGAAGAGAGATGTTTTCAATTTTGTAAGAGATAGGCTATGGAGACGTTTACAGGGATGGAAGGGTAAAATGCTTTTTAAGGCTGGCCGTACAGTGCTAATCAAAAGTGTAGCTCAAGCCATTCCAACGTATTGTATGCCTACATTTCTTCTTCTTATTTCATTGTGTGAAGAGATGCAATGGATGATGAATTCATTTTCGTGGGGCAATAGAGAGGATGGTAGAAGGTGAGTTAATTGGTATAGTTTGGTAATGGTTCTGCGTCCGTAAGGAATTTGGTGGAATGGGGTTCCGTAACTTGCAAGCCTTTAATCTTGCCATGCTCGGGAAATAACGGTGGAAGCTTATATCTAATCCTAATGCTCCTGTTAGCCAAGTTATCAAAGCTAAATACTATCCTAGGAAGAAGTTCTTGGAGGCTCATTTGGGGCATAATCCAAGTTTTGTATGGAGGAGCATTTGGCATTCTCGAGTGGTGTTGGAGACAGGTTGCCGATGGAGGATGGGTAATGGATGCAATACTCGAGTTTGGAAGGACCCATGGATAAGAGAAAGACCTTCTTTTCCCAGTGAAACCCCGGAGCATAAATGGTATGGTGATATAATGGTTAATGATCTCTTCGTTCCTGGTTAGAGTCAATGGAATATCGAACTACTCCATATGTTGAAGGGGACGTGGATTTAATCCCTAAGATTCCTCTAAGCTTAATACCAAGTCCAGACAGATTTATATAGCATTTCAGTAAGAGAGGAGAATATCTTGTTAAATCTGGTTATCGGGTTGTGATGGACAATAGAGAAGTGGAAAGTCATCTTGTACAAAGAGATTGGAATAGGATTTGGAAGATGAGAATTCCACCTAAAATGCAAGTTTTCTTGTGGAGAGCTTGTCGGGATTCTTTGCCTACAAGAGTGAGATTCCAGCTGAGTGCATCCAACGTGGGATAGAGGAGGAATCAGTCAACCATTCATTAATCCATCGTTTGCACATGCTTGCTGGCCATCACTTGAAGTGCTTGATCATATCATTAATTCCCAGTCTTTTCATGAGTGGTTTTTTGCAATTGAAGGGAGTTTACAACGTGAAGTAATGGAGAGAATTTTTGTGGTTGCTTGGAGTATATGGAAACAAAGGAACTCTCAACTATGGTTTGGAAATTGTTTGAACCATATGCAAACTGTTAGCTTGGCCATGAATATTCTTGATGAATAGCAGAAGGCTAGAAGACCGAGGTTACCACATGCTAATGACAATAGGCAAGTGAATTGGCAAACACCTCCTATGAGAATGCTGAAGTGCAACATAGATGTGGCTGTATTTCTGAGAAGTGTTGGGTTAGGAATGGTTCTGAGGGACGATAATGGGTGGTTCATGCAGCTACTCATGAAAAATGTCTAGGGGGTTTTACAGCAGCCGAAGAAGAGGCAATGGGATTGAGGGAGGATCTGAGTTGGATGCTTGAACGATATGCTCAGCAGATATTCAAAATGGATGCAAACGCTGTTGTTGAAGCGGTTAATACTGAGACCACGGATGAATCTGAATTTGGGTTGATCGTGAGTGATTGTAGAAGGCTTTTTCATCACTGCCATCATGCTCATATTCAATAAGTTCCAAGACAAGCTAACAGGTCTGCTTATGAAATTGCTAGAAGGTCATTTTTAGTGCTTGGGGAAGTTTCTGTAACTGATGCAGTATTAGCTATCATCAGATTTCAAACCTCAAGCATTCAGGTAGCCTACCTGGTAGTGTCAAAACTGTAGGCTAGTGTACAAGGCAGAAATAGATAGAATCAAATGGCTAAATGATCATGTGGTTTGATTGAATATAAGTTCAAATCTTACTATTGTCAGCTTCATTCCTTAGCAATGAGCAATAATAAGTCTGCCATATATTAGGAAGCTACACAATTATAAAGTTTCAATTGCAAGACAGAGAACCATTTTATTACTTTTTATGTCAATGAGATCGCTACAATTGTCAATTATCAAAAAGTTCTCAAATAAAGGCAAAGAACCTTTAAGCAATACTGTGCTATTCATATTGCAAGAAGAATCATAATAGAAAGATGGAAACGCATAATAGGAAACAAAACCACATCAGTGCTGACTCTTTTACTTCTTATTACTGATAGTTCACTGCCTAAGTTCATCATTCATTTCACTTCAAACACAGAAAATTTTGCTTACCTGAGTCTCCGGATCAAGAACAGTTTGATGCAATACCTTGGCAGCAACAGATAAACCACCAAAGCTCAAAGGAACATGGATGCTAAACACATAAAAACCCATAGAGCTCCACATACTCCCGATATCACAAGGAATATCTGATTTTAGGGCTGAAAAAGCCTAGTAGAAGAAATTAAAAACTAATTACATTTGGAACGAGCAACAAATACTTAAATAAATTAAGACAATGTCTGTGTGTGTATGCCTCAAAATGAACAGGGTAAAGTTTCAGACTCCGTCAACCATTTCTACCATGCAAACATAAAT
Organism: Nyctanthes arbor-tristis; assembly: GCA_963692815.1. NCBI lineage: Eukaryota > Viridiplantae > Streptophyta > Magnoliopsida > Lamiales > Oleaceae > Nyctanthes > Nyctanthes arbor-tristis. The sequence goes on along the minus strand of CAVNYN010207158.1, from coordinate 24,406 downwards.
GACATATCTCAATTTTACAGCTTGTTTGCCGTTGCAGTTAGAGCTATCATAAGAACCAAGCAATTATGTTGTTTTCTGTCACTATGATAAGAACCAAGCAACTACTAAATAACAGTCTCAATCAATTTCAATCACATACACGATGGGACCTACAACTACTCTGTACTCACTCACTGACACATTTCATGAGATCTTTGAAATCTTTACCACTCATTTTATCAAATATATGGGAAGCAAGCAATCCATCAATGTCACTGACTCAGTTATTCATTAATATTCCTGAACATCCCGTCCATGTTTCCCAATCTACTTATAGAAGATGCTTATAGTTATGCTAACTGGCACTAGACATCCCCACTTTTGACATCTATTGTGCAAAATGTCCCTACCTATCAATTTTTGGCATTGGTTGCCCTTAACATAACCTTTCCTTGCGCAAAAGACCCTTGCCATCAAGTTTTGCAGTTAAGTAACAATTAAACACCTAAAGAGACAAAATCTAAAGGGCATTTTGGTCATCCAACATAATTTATTTTACCTACATGTGCCAAACACAGTTTTACATTTTAATATTTCCAAAACCCATAATGAACAGAGAGGAGAACGATGGAAAGTTTCTTAAAGGGTTTTCATCAATAGAGTCCCCCCCCCCAAATTTTCCCTTACAGAAGACAAAAAAAATATACATCATCCAAGGCCGAGGAAAATTGAAGAAAAGCATCCCAATTACGGTGAGTATAATTTAAATACAATTACATGTGGGAGTAATCTACACCAAACCAACCGACCAAAATAATTATGTATACAGGTGGGAGGAAACACATGAACTGACCAAAATGCCCTTTACATTTTGTGTATATAGGTGTTCAACTGTTATTTAACTTGAAAACTTGAAGGCATGGACCTTTTGTGCAAGAAAAGGTTGTGTTGAGGGCGACCAATGCCAAAAATTAATAGGTAGGGGCATTTTGCACAATAGATGTCAAAGGTAGTGATGTTTAGTACCAATTAGCCCTTATAGTTATTTTGATAATGATAAGAGTAGACGGAGGCAAGGGTGTTCGGGATTATATATTTCTAGAGTGTTTAGTGACCTCTGTTCAACCTAGGATTCTAAATGATCTCCCTCGCTTTGGATTACTGCAATTGTCTCAAAAGATTAGTAAACCATTGCAGCAAGACCTAAATAAATTATTTTATATCACTTATTTCTATATCCCCGTTATCATACCTTACAATGTAAATCAAGTATGCAACATGGGATTCGATTTGTCTTTTAACTGAAGCGTCAAAGATGTTCTTCCTCGCACATAATGTTAACACTTTGATAAAATCCCCCGGGTTTTGTAACTGAAATGGGGGCACTTGTCAAGGAATCACCATATAAGGTCCATGAGTAAGATGATAACTTTGTCCACAATCAAGAGGAAAAGCATTGATGCTGTTGCTTTGTGATAACTTTGTCCACAACCAAGAGGAAAAGAATTGATGCTGTTGCTTTTATGCAGTGTTTATAAAGCATAATCAAATAAAGGAAAGCAGTTACTGCTTATATACTTGTATTCCTTCTCTTACTGGTAAATCTCAGCATATAATCTAGAACAACCATAAGCAAATTTTCTAGGATCTCCATTAAAAGTTGAATCCAGTTTGTGCCAAGTTTTATCTGCCTGAGATCCAGCAAGAAGCTGGGTAAATAGTTCAGCAGTTTGCTGACTACTTGACCGATATTACATGTTTGTTCATCCAATATTTCTGTTGATATCAGCACTTGCCCACCCATCTTAGGGACAAAAAGATGGCACTATGTAGTGCCATAGAAATTTTGGAAGTCCAACCAATCGTCAGAGTAACAAAAATCAAGAAGTGTGGAACATAGACAAACAGAATGATAGATGGACATAACTAATACTCCCTCCGTCCCATTTACTTGATCCACATTTCTTTTTTTGGTTTGTCCTATTTATATAGCCCCATTTCTACATTTATCATTTTTTTTTTACGTTCATTTACAATTACACCATTGTTTAATCTGGAAAAACATTGTGGGAAATGCTAGATTACAAAAAATGATATGCGTAAACTCCTTTAAATTTAAATTAGATTCAAATTTGATTAAAGGAGAAACTGTGGAAAGATAAAACTTGATTAACAGGTGCTCTATAATTTATCATAGATTATCCACTTCAATGTTCTATAATATGCAACTGATCTTTGACTTGTCACCCACAACTGAAGCTGAGAAGCAGAAATCAAAAATCGCCCAAGACTCAGTACAAAATAATTATCTCTCCAGTTCTCCGCCTACTTATTGCAAACAATCAGCCACTTATAAAATAGGGCACAAAGATAGCTCCCACAAACCATAACATCTTCGACTTTTTGCAACTTATATCACAAAAAGGTACAAAGCCCACAAAATTAAACAAGTTAGGGACACAAAAATTCCTAAATAGCATGTATCTATTCCATCCAACGATGTCAAAGCATTTTAAAAGAAAAATAGCAGCAAAAAGACAATTACCTCAGGACCATCCGCGGCACCTCCGTGCTTTATGCAACGACACCCAAAAGAAGCTTTTCTGCTGGAAAAAGTACAGATTGGCAACCATTTCCTGAAATATTGAGTGAATTTTTGGCGAGTTGGTAATATCGAGGGTCTTATTGGGATAGTGGTCATCATCCTCCCGTTTTTCTTCGGTTGATTTGCAAGTAATGCAATTTCAAAGTGTAAACATTTCCTTTCTCGTTTCTGATGGCAATATTCGCAGTCCTATATCCGTCTCGGCGTCAGGCTATCCCTCATTCATTCCGTTTCCTGCTGACCAGTAGTTTGTTCCTTCAAGCTAATATTCTTGTCGTGGAGCTAAAGTTGGATTGAGCTGCTTATGACATGGCTGCTAGATCTGGTTTCATAGAAAACGTGTACCTGCTCTTGGTACAACACATGTTATTTGCACTTGGGTTAATTACACCTAACATTTTTAACTTTTTAATTTTTTATTAATTACATTTTTAATCTTTAATTTTTCATTTTAGCGTCCCCAATCTTTTAACATTGTTACGCTTAACGGCCCTATGACAGAAACAGTCTATTTCTACTATTAAAATTAAGAGTATTTCGGGAAAATATAAAAAAACTAGTATTTTAATGTTAGAAAAAAAAAAGAGCAAGGGAGGGGGAAAGGCTGCTGGAAGCCTTTAAGGGGGTGCTGCTATTTCCTACAGCACAAGGGGAGACTCCCTCCCCCTTCCCAACTTTTAGTTGCCGGAAATGGTAAGTAGTGGGAGTCTCCCCCCTCCCTTTTTCACTGCCAAAAAGGGAGGACTCTTCCCCCTCCTAGTGCTGTTGGAAATAGCAGCACTTTGCTGCTATTTCTGACAGTCTTGGGTGGGTCTCACCCCTCTTTTTTTAAATTAAAATATTAGTTTTTTGCATTTTATCAAAATGCTCTTAACTTTAATGATAGCGGTTTTCGTCATAGGGGCGTTAAGTGTAACACTCTTAAAAGGTTAGAGACGTTAAGTGTAATCAACCCTTTGCACTTACAAAATATATAAAATTTGTACACACTTTTATGTACTTACTCTCCAACTCTACAAAAGTCATTTAAAGTGTGTGTAAATTTATGGGTATCGTTATAAATTGTGTACCCTCTATGTAGGTAAAAGAAATGTTATTTGCACCTACAATATATATAAAAATTTGCGCGCACTTCTATATATTTAATTAAATGTCTCTAACTCGAGAAAAACTTGGGTACAGCGGATGTACCATATTAAGTGGTACATCCAACTAATAATTATACTACATGTCATTAAATATTTCCAAGTCATTTCACTTAGAACATCTCCAATGTAAAGTTAATGTAGAATGTCTTAACTTAAAGTTCAATATGTGAGAGATACAAAAAAAATGATGAGTAATATATGATTCATATTTTCTCTTTCTTTTAATCACTTTAATCTCCTTTATCCCCTTTTTTCTTTACTTTTTCTCATTGGGTGAAGACACTCCTCTTCACTCTCTCTACTATTATTTTATTATTTGTTTGAATTTGTCTTTATCTCTCTTCTCTTTTGAATTTCTCTCTTTTTCTTCACTTTTTCCTCTCTTTCCACTCAATTTCTCTCTTTTTTCTCTATCTCTATTATCACACATTCCATCTTGACTTTACATTAGAGATATTCTTAGTGCCAATTTCATTTAATATTAGGGTAATTTACAACTAGCGTCCTCAACCTTTCCACTTTGTTGAGATTACATTCCCAACATTTAATTTTCGTCTTGGGGGTCCTCAACTTTTTAAAATCGTTACACTTAAGGTCCCTCGAACGGAAACCATTAATTCTCTCGTTAATTTTCAGAGTATTTTGGTAAAATACACAAAAAATTAATTATTTTAATGTTTTAAACAATATTTTTTTTAAAAAAAAAAAGAGGGACCCCCTCTCCCTCCCAGGGCTGCCGGAATGGCGGCATTTTCGGCAGCCATTTCCAGCAGCCATTGAACCTCAATGGCTGGACAAAAAAGGAAGATATGGCAAACAAAATGGGGGGAGTTCCCCACCCCCTGTGGTATCAAAAATGGCAGCGCCTTTATCTGTCATTTCCAGCAACCCTGGTGGGGGAGGGGGTCCCTTTTTTTTAAATTTTTTAAAATATTAAAATAATTAATTTTTTGTGTATTTTATCAAAATACCCCGAAAATTAACGGGAAAATTAACGGTTTCCGTTCGAAGGACTTTAGGTGTAACAATTTTGAAAGATTGAGGACCCCCATGACGAAAATTAAAAGTTGGGGACGTCAACAAAGTAGAATGGTTGGAGAAACTAGCTGTAAATTACCCTTAGTATTATTTTTTATTAAGGGTAAGTCAATCTCATTTAATAGCAATAAATATTTTTTACTCAATTCTCATCTCACTTTTCTCTCTCTCCACTCTCTCCACCCACCAACAAATAGTCACCTCAATCTCATTAATGGTTTTCTTTAAAGTCTTGTAGCCTGTTACTACTTTCATTTTTTTTTTTAATTCGATCGAATAGTTTATAGAAAAAGATGTTGTCTGGGTTGCCTAATACTTATCCATAATTTTTGTTAGGTTGTAAAATGAAACTATGTTCCAAACTTTTGATTAGCACTTTTTTATCGGAAATTTCTTATTGACGAAAACGGCCAAGTATATTTGAACAACTTATTCTTGAACTTGTATTGGTGTTAACAAAAATCTTTTTAGAGTCATTAAATCATGTATCGAATACTAAAAATGATATAAAACTATATGTATGGCACCATATAGTGTCATACCAAAAGTATGCTATGTGATTGTAGTTTCTCATATGGCGTGTCTCGATACACGCTACGTGGTCATATGGCACTATAGTTAACAAATAAAAATGACAATTCGTAGTAAAATTTATTTTAAAATTTACCAGTCGAAATAATTATAATCGAATAATATTTCGAACGACATGCTTTTATTAATTATATTTGCAATTATTGCTTAAAATCAAGTACATAAAAACATCAAAATAGACGAGAGAGTAATTAATTTGTACATGTAAAGAAGAAAAGTGACAATTTGACATACATATTTAGAGCATAAAATATAAAAAGCTAAAGAGAGAATAATATGTATCAAGAGAGAAGAATTAGGTAACTACACGTTGGTCGGTGGAGTAAGAGGGGGGAGAGAGAGAGGTGAGAATGGAGCAAGAAATGTTTACTGTTATTAAATGAGATTGATTTATCATTTATAAAAAATAATAATATTAAATGAAATTGACATTAAATGAAATGGTGTGGAAATGTTTAATTACATGTAGTACAGCTATTGATTGGATATATCATCTAGGATGTATATTCGTTATACCTAAGTTTTTCTCCTCTAACCCTATGTTTTAAAAGGACAACTTTTAGATGTGTATAAATTCATGGATATGGTTATAAATTTTGTAGCTATTTTTGTACAAATAGTACTTATCCTTCAAGTGCAGTAGCTTTTTCCTCTAAAAATGCAATTTGTACATTTAATGTATATAAAATTTTGTATATACTGTCACGAACCATACAATTTAACTGCATACTTACTTAAAATATCCCAGTTTACATTGGAAAAACTAGGGGAAAAAAGTAAAAGTAGGATAAAACTTTAATGTAATACAACTTTTGCAATTTATGAGGAAAAAGTATAAACAGTGTTCGGAAAGGCTCAAGTTCTTTTAAAATATATCCGAACTCCTACACAAAGTACTTATACTTTCCTATGGAGTTAATTACTCGAAATGTCATTATATTTTGAGAAAGTTATCTCACATATCATTGTTATCTAAAACTCGTCCTATATGTCAGTGAACTTGTAAAAGTGTTATCTCATTTGCCATTCTGTAAACAACTCATTAAAAATATAACATACTTGATGACATAGCTAACAGAAGTTATCACGTGACATCTTGGTCGTTAATTTTTTAATTAGATGTTGACGGAGTGGCAAATTAGATAACATTTTCACAAGTTCAGTGGCATATCGGGTGAGTTTTAAAGAACAATGGTATGCCAGATAATTTTTCATAAGTATAGTGGCATTTCAGGTAATTAATTTTATTGCATCAATGTTCTATATAAGAAATGGATCTCTAATATTAGACGACCATTTTATGATACATAGCATATCGTATATTGAACAAATAATCAACTACATTTATTTTACAAAACTCGAGAATTTTTTTTTAAAAGCTTTTTATATAACAAATTATTATATAGAGGTTGCTTTAAAAAATAGAAAATTTAGAAAGGGGAAGGAAGGGGGAAAAGGTGACAGAGAAAGGTTTTCTATCATCATCATTGACCTACACATCAACAACAGCATGCCCTCTTACATCTTCAAATTTTGTGGAACAAAATAGATTTAGAACATAGGCATTATTTTTAACATTTTGATAGAAAATTATGTGCTTCATTTTAATAGGAAATTGATGGAAGTTATTCCCATTACAAACTTATGTACAACGTAGTATCATCTACACTGCTAAAGTTCAATGGGTAATTAATAAATACTTTTGAGAACATAAATATTGACATATTTCAAATAAATTTTCTCAAAGGCAAAATACCAAGTTTAAAATAATTCATACTATTGATATTAAATATCTAATGCGATCGTCTTATATTGAAGATTAGAATAATGATGCAACAAAATTAATTACCTAAAATGCTATTATACTTATGAAAAATTATCTCACATGACATCGTGCTTTATAAAACTTTCCTCATATGTCGCTGAACTTGTGAAAATGTTATTTAATTTGTCACTCTGTTAATATCTAGATAAGAAAATAACGGCCAAGATGTCACTTGGTAAATTTTATAATGTAATCAAGTCCATTACATTTTTAACGAGTTGTTTATGGAGTGGCAAACGGGATAATACTTTCAAAAGTTCAGTGGCATATGAGGTGAGTTTTAAAATACAATAATATATGAGATAATTTTTTAAAAATATATTGACATTTCAGATAATTAACTCCTTTCCTGTAACATGACCCTTCCCATTTTTCCAGATAACACTATCTTGCCACCCGATGAAAGTGATAAGAGTAGTAGTGTACGATTCACATACTATTTAATTAATGGTCGGGGAAGGGAAATTTGACCCTTTGCAAGGATAAGATTTCTTTCTTATTTATTTATTTATTTGTTTGTTTTTTTCCTTTTTTTCTTGGGTGCAAGTTGGGCTGGATTGTACTATTTTTCTGAGAAACCAACTTTTCTAAATAAAATAAAAAATCATTAATTGTTTCTTGAAACTACAATTTACAAGTGATTTTTTGAAGCTTACATTTTATGATAAAGTTAGTTCTTTAAAGGCACCAGTGTCATTTCCTTATAAAAACTGGTGTTTTGTAAGATAACTTTGATTTTGGGATTTCAATATTGATTTTAAATATTTTTGTCAATCACCCAAATAATTTTAGTAATGGAAGATTTTCTTTTTTAAATAAAAAGCAAGAAATTGAAAAGAAAAATGACTTAAAAATATAAATTCAAAAAGAAATATGATTGAGGCGGGTGGGGGTAAAAGAAAAAGAATTATGGTAAATAATTTCTAGATGTGATTAATGTAAATTTTGTTCGCGATTTTCAAGTATATAAAAATAATAATAATTTTAATTGCGGTGATGCAAACAAATATTATGATAGTAGTACAATTATTTTGTTACACTTATTTGATCAGTCCTTTTAAGCCCTCTGATCCCCTAATAACATAGGGTCATGTGGTGCTTTTCTATACTATAAAGGAGAGATTAGCTCTCTTTAGAATTTTTCCTTATTTGATAGGAGATTTATTCTTTTTTAACATGCCCGAAAAGAGAGTGGCTCGTTGGAGTAGACTAAACTTGAAATACGCATGCTCATTTTGAGTCTTAAACAGATCTAATGCTCATTGGAATTTAATGGACTTTGACACTATATTAAGATTTATGGTTATATCATAAAAGGTTAACCTTGTTAGGAGAAGTGATCTAAACTCTTAGAGCATCCACATTAGTAGTGGTAAATTAGGTTAGTAGTAAAGTTGTTAACTATAATTCAAAAAAGTACCTACATTGGTTGTATTAAGGAAATTGTTAAAAGCATTTTTTTGGGTGAATTGTTAACTTTATTGTTAACTTTGACAATAATTTTAACACTTGGCTAGAATTTAATGTCTTTAGAAATTCTTTTTTTTATTTAATCATGTTTGACCAATAACTTTTGACAATAATGAGACCCACTTAAACTTGAATAAATTTTAGTGATTTTGTTTAACACTATCAATGTGACACTCTAAAGACATGTTCTGTTTATATTTTTTGAATTCATTTTGAGTCTTGTCCTTTAAGAGTAAATATTAAGTATAAGAAGGATTTCATTTCCCTTATTTTGAGTATTTTCAAATTTTTAAACTGAAAAACTCAAAAAGACAAAATGTTATTTCCCCTGTTTTGAGTTTTTCAGTTTAAAAATTTAAAAATATTCAAAACAAGGGAAGTGAAATCTTTCTTTTACTTAACATTTACCTTTGAAAGATAAGACTCAAAATAAATTCAAAAAAATATAAACAGAACAGACCCTAATAGTTGTTAAATTTAACTTGTATATGTTTCATTTAACAATAATTTAAAATACAAATTTTGTTTATCTGAATATTTAAATTTAATAACACCAATATAGATGCTCTTTTATATGTTGATTTTTTTTAATGCAAAATTTATTCCTTAACGTTTGACTTCTCGTAGATAATGATTGGCGTACTAGAGGTTGTTTCTTGTTTAACATCATCAAATCATATTTTCCAAAATTCTCAATCCAAAATTGAGAATTTCCAAATCAAATTTATAATGTCCATCAAACTCTTAAAGATCTTTGCTTTTGCTTGTATTTAATCTTGTAAAGACTTGATTAATTCTCGAAATTTGTTGTCAGCTAGATCTTGTAACGAATCTCTACACATGAGAAAGGGCAATAATGCTTTAGAACATGGATTTTAAAATGTGATTAAACCTAAAAAATTTGGGTGATTTAATTCCATTCTTGTGATTATTTGTGTTTTTTATTTCCTGTGTTGTATCTTCTTCACTTCATTTTATATTTTAAATTCCGACTTCCGTGAGAACAAAAAGAGGAGGAAGATCAAAATAAACTACCCTTAAACTAGGAGAGCTAAAACGCAAAAGAGAAAAACTGCCATAAGTGACTTGCGCCTAGAAAGAAATTGCATTCTGTAATCTAGGTGCGCTAGGGCCAAAAGTTTTTGCCTTTTCTATCTGAACTTTCAGATTTTGGCCTTTAAAAACTACTCATTTTGTAACAAAAGTTGAGATTAATAAATTATTGTAAGAATTTCTCTCCATAGTTTTTCTTGAACACCTCAAACTTATCATAGGATTATAGATTCTTTGTAGGTTCAAACACATAATTACATGTTCTTGTTTTCAAACAAGGGTCTAGTAGTGCCAATATAACATAAGTTCTTAAATAATTAGTACAATGGCTCTCTAATGGAACCCGCGTTGATTCTACAGAAAAACTGCTAAAATATCTCATTCTTTTACATCTTTAACTCTGCCTATTTTGAATATAGTTAGTAATAGTCACAAATAAAGAATAGATCGGAAGAGCAATGTTTGTTTAGTATGAGGTGGTATGCATGCAATGTGCCGAGAACTTCAACTCGCATCACCGACTCAACACCGTATTAGCGTATATCCCAAACAGGAACTATGGGAGGTGTTTGATGACATCCATATATAATATATTCCATGCAATCCACATGTGTTGCACAGTTCTCTACTACTCATTTCCATGAAATCTACTATTTTATAATAGAAATAGTTTGATGACCGGGGCTCACAGTCTCTTCTATTTGCAACTTTGCAAGATATATGGAGATTATAAATAAATCCACTAAAAATATTATTACATCATGGTTGGCAAAAACTTCCCATGAATATACATGCTTGAAATGCAAAACTATATTGTACAATGAAAAGATTTTAACTTTTACCCACTTAATAACAATCATCCCTATCGCACATGGCAAAGCAAGAAACAATTATGCCAAATGTGAACAAATTTGAATAAATTTTAAAACCTTCAAGAAGCCATTGGGATTGTAATGTCAAGAAAACAGCATAAATATTAATGCATACAATGCCAATCAAACAGAATTTAATCAACATCTAGGTAAACAATTTTCTTATCCTAGTCGGAGAAAAAAAAACCACTCTCATTTTATCCTCGATGATTCTCAAGTTCAATCCCACTCCTTGTTCGAGAGAAAAACTTCCCAAAACCATTTCTAGTCTTCCCAGCAGTTGTTGGAGTAGCTGATGACGTTGAGGAAGATGAAGACGCTGGTGATTCTTCAACGTTCCCTTTGATCGAAGGCACAGAATTCTCTCGTGATGTTTTTGCCGGATCACATTTTGGAACAAATGTCTCGTTTGAATGCATCCTCCATAAATCTCCACCGGCACCAGAAGCCATCTGTCCTCTAGAGAATCCAGGTAGGTTAGCAGTGTCTGTCAAGAAATCTTCCAACGTTGCCAAAGATTGAAGCTGTCTTCCAAGAGACGCAATTGTTTTCTGGCATTCTGCAAGCTTATCGGCAGCTATAGCTAGGTCCTCCTGCAACAAAGTTTCATGGCTAGTAAGTTTTTTATTTTGGTTGAACTAACGCAACTAAAAATTCATAAAGACGAGACAAATATATGACAATTATGTCCAAATGCTACTGCACTAGCAGAGCAGATGCATTTTTCATTAAATGCTCAACAGACCTGCTTTAGTTTCAATTCAGCATTGGAGCCTGTATTATGTTGAAGCTCGCTTTCCTGATCTTTTCTTTTTAGCTCAATCTCCAATTCCTGAAACTTCAGTTTCATTTCAGATGATGAAGTTCTTTCCATTTCAATTTCTGCCTTTAGTGAATCAATATTTGCTGACATAATCCGTGCCTCGACTTCCATGCCAATTAGTTGGAACTCAAGCAACTCCCTTGCTTCATTCACCGTAGCCAGCTCTCTTTGCAGTTCTTCAGACTTCATTTTAGATTCTGCCAGTAGAACTTTGGATTTCCTCAGTGAATCTTGACTCTCGTCTAAAGCATTCTCCAACCTTGATTTCTCGGTTCTTATCTTTTCCAACTCTTCCTCTAGTTCAGCTACCCGACGAGCCATTCTGTCAAGCTCATCACTAAGTGATTTATCAGTTGAAGTAGATTCTCTTGCAGATTCAACACCTGAAATGTCATTTTTAATTTCTGGCAACGAGGCAAGTCGCTCCATCTCCAGAAAATCATCCATCATATCAATTTCAACAGAACTGGCTGCAAGAGTCCTGGGTGCTGACTTGTCATTCTTAAATTGATCAAGTTCTGCTATGAGGGCTGAGGCCCATGAATCTGAGCAACTCTTTTCATGTCCATTTAACTCCATGTCCATACTATTCATTTTGTGAGTTTCAACTTCTAAAGCACCTAGCCGTTCTCCACTATCCGAATGACTATCAGTGAGAGATTCGACATATGAAGAAGAAGCCATAATTGACTTCTGATCATTGAAAGAAGATGACTTGCGAGCCAATGCTTGAAGCCTTCGACACTCAGCCTCAAGCTTAGCAACTTTCTTTATACTCTCTAACTGCTGTTTGCTAGCAGTTTCTGCTGCTTGGGTGCTTAAGTCCCTCTCGGTGGTGCGAATATCTAGCTCCTTTGACCGAAAAATGAGTTCTTGCTTAAGAGACAAGTTCGCTTTCTCCAAAGCCTTAACCTTAAGGAGCATATCAGTATCAATAGAAGCTGGATGTTCAGTTTTGCCAGCTTCTGCTCGTCTCTGAAGACCAAGCATTTGGCTCTCAAGCTCTGTTTTTGTGGATTCCCACTCGGTGGTTTTGTCTGCCGTGGTATCTCTTGCTTGTCTTAGCTGTCTCACACATTCTTTAAGGGCACCATCAAGATGACTTGATCGAACTTCTAGGTTCAGATTCTGTTGAATAGCTGCTTCCAGCTGCTGCTTCAATGCAGTCACTTCTTTTTCCGCCCTTTCCCATCCTAACAATCATATAACTTTTAAGTAATACTAAGTTTGTAATTGAAGGACAAGAAAAAATAAATATCTAGTTTCATTTTATTCCCTAATCTTATCCATTTCTATGCAGTCCTGTACACCAAACAATCCCAAAAAATGTCAGAAAAGCAGTTTGCATAAGTATCCCAGGTTGATTTGGCAGTGCTGCAAGTAAAGTTTTTTCTTTTGAAAGTTATCCACTAGTAATCCAACCCCAACCCTCCCGACCATAATTAACTTATTTTTTGCAGTCCCTTCTACGTGACAATGTTTTAGAAATTTATTTACTTCTACTTATTGGATGACTGGTGTCCAAACAGTTTATGTAAAAGCTTAAGTTTCTAGATACATGGGACAAATTTACTTTTTTAAAATTTTATTTTCATCATGTCCCCTCTGTGCAGGCTGAATTGTTCTCCTCTCTTTTTCTTTTATTTTTCCCCATTTTTGTACACTGAACACTTGGGGAATATATTTCATAAACCAGCTGTTAAATGCACAGGGGTAAGGAAATGCATAAAGACTTTCTTAACCAAATTGCAAAGGATTACCAGCCACAGCTTCTTCAGCGACTTTTGCATGCTGCTTAACCAAGTCTTCTTTGGCACTAACATTGACAAGTGCTGCCGATAATTTTTCCATCAGACTCTTTAAATTCTTCTCAGCTTCATCATCAATATTTGCAGTGTTAGACGTGACTTCTGGTGATTGTGTGTTGTGGTCTGGTGATTCCTTCAGTGAATCCTCCTGCTGCTCCAAAGAAAATCAAAGCAATGCAATATGAAATTTAGTTGTGACATGGGCATCTGTAGAAATATGTCAAAACTAAAAAATTTCTCATTATTCAGAACTTAAAAAAAAAAACAATAAACCAGTCGACGGGATGGAAAAGATTGAATGATACAGAACATGAAAATTATTTTATTGCTGTCTGTTTTGAACTAGAAATAATAGCAAAGAATTAAAAAGAGTCAAAGAAATCACTTTGCTTCTTGGAACCAGTGGTGGATCGTATTAGTTACAGTTTTTGAAGGCTATTTTGCACCAGTGATCTTTAGAACATGATCACTCTTTCTACTGCTTTTCTATTTTCCTTGATCCCTAGAAAACTAAGAATTAAGGGAAAAAAAAAAAAACTTGAAAAAAACAAGATGATATAATGGAATTTCCAAGAAAACATGCTTGCAATAAGATATCACTATCCTTCTCATCTCAGAAACAAAACTAAAATGGTGTCGACATAGAGGATTTATACAACTAATTATATGCATTCAGTCACATGCAAACGGAAATGCAAACGCACAAATATGCATTCTTGAACTCTTCACAGTAACTATAAATATGACAGCTTACAAGAAAAATCCACTTAAACAATCTCCCAAGTTCCAACCAACAACCTCCATGATTCAGGTTTGCATTTTAGATCTTCAAAAGCAAGGATATTATCAAATTGGAAATGTTATTGACTTTCAGTTACCATTTAACTTGTATAATTCAGAGGTAACAAACTATATCCACGTTCCTACTTAGGAGAGCAATAGAAGAAACAATGAGAAAAACAAGCAAAGCACACTGTCCATGAGTTACGCTGAAGGTTTTCATTATAAAAAAGGATACTATAGTGGCAAACCTACGTCTGTAAAAAGAATCCTTTATATATCATTGGAAGGAACATTGTGTTGACCTAATATAAACATGGAAATACCATCATACTTCTCAATAAAATATTTTTAATTCGTAATTGAGGGGATAAGTATACTGTATTACTACGGTCCAAACTGTCAATGTGAAAATTTGGCCATGGTTGTTTTGGCAATATATGCACTGTTATTTTTCACAACAGAAATTTAATTGCTAACATTGCCAAGAGTGGATTTACGCACATGAATATCAAAATGGAATAAAAAGAATCCAAATGCTCCAACTTGACATAGTTTTAGTTAGTTACCTGCTCATCAGAGTATCTCTCTGAATGTGAAGACATGGAACCGGAGCTTTCAGTTTCGCCCGGACTTTTCTCAGAAGATCGCCTTTTCCATAACCATTTCCTCTTCTCCATCTGAATTGACAATCAAATCCCCCACAATCACATAATCTCAATCAAGTACTCAAATCTGTAGATGCACCCACAAGTTGTATTGAAATAAAAACAGTGCAGTATATGAGAACCCCTACATAAATTACAGAAAAGTCCTATTTAGACAAAATATTATCCTTCTGAAAGGACATATAACAGATTTATTGAAACTCCTGAAGATATGAGTTGGCTCATCTTTGCTTCAAATCCAACCAACTGAACACATCCAACCTAACCCGAACCAACGTTCTCAGTAAACTCACTTTAGATACAAGGCTTTTTTCTTTTTCTCCCCCCCCCTTTTTTTGTATTTATTTTTTGTAAATTAAGAAACTAAACACACAAGTCTTTTCTGGTACGAATAAGATAACAATACAGGATTCAAATACAGGATTCAAATAAGTAAAAAGATATGTACCTAAAAAAATATGTATATAATAAAAGAAAAATGAGAATAGAACCATAGCAGCTTGCAACAGAAATATAACCTGAGATGAATATTCAAGAAACTCCAGCTCAAAAGATCCAATCTTGGAGCCTGATATCCGAAATGTTTAACAGAAATCGACGTTAATTCCCAAAAATAATTGTTCTGGAACAAACAAATTTGTTCTTTTCTTGGGTTATCAGATTCCCCGATAAAGTGAAACAGCTATATCAAGATCTGCAGAATGCCGCGAAGAAATACAAGTAATGACCCTAAATTTTCTCTGCAGGATAAATGGATAATGGATTTTCTATTCTTTTTCTTTTAGATAACTGCAGCATCGAGTTTTGAGAGAAGTAGCATGTGAGGTTTGAACGGGGACCGATGAAAAAGGCCACTTTTTCAGCTTTTCTTTGTGTACTTTTTAAGATTTTCCTCGTAAAAATTTTTTTTAAAAATTAATTCGGTTTTATTCCCGCGCATCATTGAATCCAATTATTGTACCAGTTTTACTGTGCGATCGCTCTTTCCTTCTTTGTCAGTTTGTCGATTGCGAAATTTTCAAAGCTTGGAGTTGCATCGTGGGTTGACAAACTATTTCCATTTCCATTTAGAATTAATCAACTTATACATGTAGATGTATAGATATATTTACTAAAAGAGTGTGAAATTACAATGTCACCTTATGTTATGTAATAAAAGAAAGAGATAATATATAAATAAAATTATAATTTTATTCTTTACCTATAAATATATTTGTACACTCATGTGGCATCACTTTTTTATTTAAAAGTATATAAATAGTTTTTATGAAAATAAATAGTGAAGATTTATACAGTACATGTAGTCTCGATCTAGCACTAGTCATACAGTCATATGACCGATCTAGACACGCCACATAACCTTATAGTACCATAAAATCCCGTACATATAATGTTAGATTATTTTCAGTAGTAGAACTAGCCTTGAAATTTTAGTGGCCCTAAGTGTAATTTTGAACGGGACCTTCTTAATAATTTATGCTAATAATTAGGGTTTTAACAATTTAAACCTTGAACAATTACCTTTCATGCTTAAATTTTGGAAAATATAGAAAAACAATTTTAAAAAATATTCAAAAGAATTTTCATTTTAGTAAGCTGTGTATGTTAAATTTTTGAATACATTATCTATATATTAATTAATCTACTTAAGTCTCGCCACCTTTTATACAGCCATTTTCCAGTCTTTTTATTTGGTAAATATTGCGGTAACTGTTTCTTTTTTTTAATAAAAATTTTTGTGAAAGAACTCAGAAAAGATTTAAACTTGTGACTATTGGGTTTAACAACTAAACTTTAACCATTTTTCCCATTTGTTTTATTTATTAATCTTTTTCACTAACAAATTAAAATACCAAATTTGAAATTTCAATTCTAAAACAAACTATAATCCATCATAATTTGTTAATTTATCATCTTTACTGTGTATATTGTTTGGTTTAATATTATTTGAATTTTTTAATGCTTTATATATATTTTTTGAATTTATTAGTTTTATTAGGATTTTTTAAAATGAGGTGGATAATAAGTATTTTTTCCATTATTATATATGTACAAAGGATTATATGTAAAAATGTATGTTATCTTTTAAACAATCATGAACTTTACGATTACTAACTCCATCTATCTTATTAATTCAATTATTGTATACTTGTGTTTTTATATTTTCTACAGGGTTTAAATATTAAAGATTTATGTTTAACTATTTAATAATATATTTTAGTAAGTTTTTCTCCCCGTGCAATGCACGTGTGGTTTAATTAGTATTATTTTCAAAAAACATATTTGCGGTAACTAAAGAAATAACGAGTCCCGTTCATGTAAAAATAAAATTATTATGCAAAATTAGCATTCATTTTCTGAAAATTAATAAATTTTAAAAATTCAAATGGAATTAGTATCTATTATTACAAAAACTCTATATTATTAAATTAAATTAATGAAACAAAGTTTAGGTTGGTAGTTTTAAAAATAATGGCTTAATTACACAAATGGCCCCTCACATTTGCCTTTGCTTTGCAAATGGCCCGCCAACCTACTAATTTTGCGCTGGACACCCCTAACATTTGCTTATTCCTTTGGAGATGACCCTTGCTGTCCAATTCTGTTCAAATTCCACGTTAAAATGATGCATGGCCTACACAAGACTATTTGAAATAGTTTAGGAATTTATTGAGTTTTCATTATTGTGTTCCGAGTTTTCTATGTCTTAGATGTGAACTGGACAGAGCATTTTTTTTTTGGTTTGGAGTATTCTTTACATGTTAAGATTGTGACTATTGGAAATATTTTTAAACTTTTGTTGGGTATTTTTTTTAATTGAGAAGTCGACTCATATGAATTATCCAAATACAGTAAATTTGTTAAATAGAATAAATTGAGAAATTATTAGACGGATCTGATAAGTGAGAAACCTTCTACTTAGGTTTCTATTTATCCAAGATGTTTTAAGCTCATTAAAATTTTCACACTAATAGAAACTATGCTGCGTTTCTTAGGAGAGAAGATAGACTTTTCTGTTTTAACGGGAAATGATAAACAATGAAACATCTTAATAGTTTAATAGATATATATATGCCCTTGGAGGTGACTAGATTGTGAGCAACGCATTACTTTAGTAGCGATGAAATTGGACGGCAAGGGCTATTTCTAAAGGAATCAGCAACCAATAGGGGTGTTCAATGTAAAAATGAAAAGTTAGGGGCCATTTCGAAGCGAAGGTAAAGGTTGGGGGCCATTTGCATAACTAAGCCAAAAATAAATAAATAAATATAATGTGTTGATAAGAGGATCTGAACTTTTGATTTTTAATAGCTGTGGAGTCTAATATTAACACTAGACTAATTAACAACTTATGTCAGTGAAGCATGTACATTATTTTTATTCTATTAGTTAAGTATATGTTGGGCGAAAAAAACTCCATTTTTTACGTTTTGTCGTTTCGAGTTGAGGGCGTCTGCTCGCTTAGGCTCAGGGCCTCTCCTTTGCAACAATATATGTGAGTCCTATAAAATATATGGATATGATTACTTTGACCAGATTCTATTTTTAAATAAAAATGATTTGTGAATGGTTGCTAATTTGATTATTATTATCAAAAATGTTCAAAACCCCACTAAAGGTTCTGTAGTAAAACCTTGCATCTAATGTGATATCCATCGATACGTCACGTGCATTTCAAATTCATAATATGTGCATTTATGCAGGCCATACGAGACGTGATTTTTTGTAATAAAAATTTTGTGAGGTTTTGAACGGTGTGTATTGTTATTATATTTGAACTTGAAAGAGAGTTTGCTTATAGGAAGTTTTATTTTAAATCAAACATTGGCTAACAAGTTCAATTTTAATACATATTCTAAAGCTGTATAATTAGCCCGCAGTTGAGAAAATTAAGAAATAAATTTCAAATTCAAGCTGAACAAACAAATCGTCAAACTGAAAAAATGCACCAATTCACAAAAAATAGTTTAGATTGGTTTGGTTTAAAAAGTGAAATGACTTAGTTTGGTTTGAGAAAATTTCAAACTATTTGAAATAGTTTGGTTTATGTTTTAACATTTGAAAAACCACCTAAACTGAATTGAACTTTTAATTAAAAAAAATTATTAATATGCAAGTAATATATGAAGGAAAAAATATCAAGGGATTTAATTCATTACAATTGTCAAATTCGTTGACTGAGTTTGACACTCTAACATGGAAGTTCTTGTGATAATTTAGTTCATTCTAGCAATTTAATAAACTAGTTTTTGACTAATTTAATTAATACTCTTATGAAGTTTTTTTTTTGGGAGAAATTATAATAGTTAACTAAGCACATTTTTCTAAAATTTTGACACTCTAACGGGTAGATACTTGAACAAAATAGCACTTTTAATAGCAATATATCTCATTAGCTTATGTATTATTTGGATTTTGTTGTGTGTAGGGGCGGATTTAGACTTCGGTGATAATGAGGGCCAACTAATTACAATAAAATGAAAGTTAACATATGCAATTATCGATAATTAACACAAAAAAAGTCATGTATAACCATAAATTATATTACATCAAAGATCATTATAATATTCGAAGTTTACAAAAATCCATCAAAATAAAATACAGAGATTATTAGAATAAGTTAACTGAATGTCTGATCAGTAGTCAATAGAACTCATTGACCTTAAAATTTTTGAAATTTTGTAACTCAAAAATAAACGAATAGAACTTCCAGGAGGAAAACTTGAACCAAAAGAAATTAGAAAAATAGAGAATAAAATAGTTTACCAGAACTTATCACCAATGAATATTGAAAAAGTTAAAATAACATTAGACAATATTCTAAAATGAAAAATCACTTAGACACATAACCTAAAAGTATGCATAGTTGAATCTTGATAATGATGGCAATATCTGTTAGTTCAATGGAAGCTCAGTGATAAAAAGTCACAACATAGACCAGAAGAAACTAACCAAGTAGAAGGCTAAAACAACAAACAATCAAACATGAAACATCATTTAAACATTTACAAGTAGTCTAAAATTTAACATACCCTTAAACTCATCCCTTCAGCCGATTGAATGGATGATTTTTTTATTTTTTATTTTATTTTTTTGAAAATTGCAATCAAGCAATTTAACTGCAACATTATAAAAAAAGTTTGTAAATGCATCAGTTTGTCACCATCTTAACGTTGTAGACTCACAAGTAATCTAGCAATAGTTGCATAATTACATAAGAATCTGCACCAAAATCTAAAGAAACTGAGAGGGAAATCAAAACAAAGTTGTTTCTTTTTCAATCAAACCGAGCACCATGTAGAACTGAAAGGACAATATTGATAACAAAGACAATGGTGGTTGGATTTAGCTTGACAGCAAACTATTGAAGTTGCTTTGCTAAAAACGACTTCAACATTCCTTGTTCCCGACTTTCTTGCACCAAAGCAAAGGAGGGAATTGGTCGAACTGGAAAGTGGACGGTGTGGGCGTTGCTCGAGCTTGGCCGATTTCATAGCGATGGGAATACACACAAGGACGATACCCATCATTGCAAAAGCAGTGTTAGGTTTCCAATGCTACTGCCGGCCCGCCAGACAAATTCACCTGAAAGAGGAAAATCACCTGATCTGTCGTACACTCGTACTGCACTTCTGCCTTATTGCTTGGTTGTTTCAGTCTGCCAGAAATGAGAAATGGGTAGAAAATGAGTACTGCTAAAGATAATTTACAATCTTGCCCCCATATATTACTTCAAATAAAAGGAGATGCATGGGGCCATATGTGGGAATTCAATATTTGCATTTACTATACTTCAGAATTTTTTTGGGCTGTGGGGGCCACTTCCCTCAATGCCCCAACACTGAATCCGCCCTCGGTGATCGGCTACCTTCCATTAGTTATATGTTTGGGTTTTAATAAAATTTACTAATTTTTAATGAGCTTGATGTTGGTATTATATTCAAAAAGCATATTAGTATAATAGAATATTTATATTTAAAAAATTATTATCATGTTTTGAGTCTATTCAATCTCATTACATCTATAAAAAAAACCATGGTTCAAAACCGAATTGAAACTAAAAAAAAAAAAAGGTTACGTTTGGTTTGAAAAATTAAGCGGTTTTGTTTGCTTTATATTTTCTTCACACTAAATCCGATAGTTTGATTTAAAAATTAATTAAAAACCGCCCAAATCTAACCATATCACCCCTATTTCAAATTGTGTTGATTTTTTGCATATACGTTCAAATGTGGAGTTGGCCAATTTTACGGCATTATTATTTGATTTTGCTCCTACCGTAGTCAAATGAAATACATTATTTTCTCCTTTTATTTTTTATTTCTCTATTTCTAAAATTTTTTTTCCTTTCTTCTCTCAATGTATTGACTCTCAATTTTTTTCCTTTTTTTTTCTTTTTGAACTTGGGCCTTGTGTTTGTTTATTCATCTTCATTTTAATTAGACTTTCACCCGTGCATTACACATCTTAGTAAGAATTTGATATATCTAAAAATTTAATGTGGAATATATATGAAAATATTAAATGATTAAATATGCAATTATCTTCAAAGAAAAAAAACCATAGAATAAAAAAGAGTAGGTAGAATAATAAATACAAAAAATAAAGAAATAATATAGTTTGGAAATGTTTATGGAACCCGTGGCATCTTAGAAACTCATTTGTGAACATATTTGTCAATATGTCACTTTTTGCTACTAAACACAATTTTTTAATTTATTTATGTGACATTTTTTTTTATTTAAATGTGATTTATGGATAATTATATTACCACTACAATATTTATTCATCACACTACATTATTATATACTAATATACGTCATTTGAATAGATACACCACAATTCATTAACAATTTTAACCCTAAGATTTTTATTAAGAAAATAAAAATTAAAGTACACAACATACACATAGTTTTCTTTATTCTTTGCTGGTGTCATTGGCAACATGACGAAATCAACAACTTTCAAAAAAACTTCACCAACATCTTTATCGTATTTTTGCATTTGCCCTCAACCTTAACTTTTACTATCTTTTTCTATGTTTTTTTTTTTTTGCAATCTCTTTTTTTTTTTAATTTTCTTAAGGTTTTTCAATATTTTTTCTTCTCCATTTTGCGTGAGAGGAATAAAAATTGAGGCAATAAAATAATATAAAAAAGTTGAGATATTAAATGAAACTCATGGGTGTCAAAGAAAAATGAAAATTTTTAAATGAAGGAGAGTGGAAAACGAAATTCGATTGGAATCTCTCAATTTGTTCCAGGGTTAAAATATTTAATTAAGAAATCAACTCAGTGGCAATTGTTTGATAAATTTTCTATAAAAACAGATCGGGCTCCGAGTTTAAAGCCCGACTACCAATCACAGGGGTCATGTATATTTTAAAATACGTGTGGCCCCCTGTAATTGGTGGTCGGGCTCCAAACTCGGAGCCTGATCTGTTTCTATAGCCGGACTAATTGTTTGATGGCTAAACTCCAGTTTAGATTTAAAACTAGGGTTTTTTGTATAATATTTGTTAGCGTATTTAATTCGTAAAGAGATTGGTGAAAAACAAATATATGAGTGTGTAATGTGGATGTTATTTATGTCATTTTATTAATGTCTATTTTTTTAATACAAGGGGAATTCACGGATGTACATATGTGGTTCGAACTCAGTACCTTAGACCCAGATACAAGGATTTTAATCATTAGAGCACAATTCAACCATTTTAATGTCTATTTTGGTAATTAGGAAAATGTGGTTTAACCATTAAATTTTGTGGTAGTTAATTATCCTTTTATATGTGATTGTTTTAATTAATTTTGACTTTTGCTGAATATTTCCTTTTAGCAAAATGTGAGTTTTCAACATCTGACTTTTTTGATTAAATCTGATATTTTATACATGATTTTTAAATTAAATGTAACTTTTACTATATGTGAATTTTTAAATATGTGATTTTTTTAATATGTGACTTTTTTATTGAATGTGACTTTTCAATATGTAACCTTTTTTTTTCTTTTAGGGCAAAACAGTAGAATAAAAAACAATAGTAAAAGTAACAAGTCACATGTAAAAATTACAAAAATTACATTTAGTTACGAAGTCACATCTGTTTAAATGTGATTTTTCTAAAGTGTGGTATAAGACTATTTTCAAATAAAAGCATACATGAGCTTTTAAAAAGTTGCACAAATGTGTCTTTTTTATTAAAATTTAACAATGCATGTGACATATCTCTGTGTGACAAAGACGTGTGCTCTTCCGATCTCTTTTTAGTTAAAAATTAGCACATCTATGACTTTTAATATGTGATTTTTTTTAATGAAAATCTAACAATGAAGACAACATTTCTATATGAGACAAAATTTATGTATATGAATTTTTTTCTACTATCTTATTTTATCTTATATATATATATATTTTTTTTTCTACTATCTTATTTTATCTTATATATATATATATATATATATATATATTAAGGTGAGAAAGTGGTTATATGCAAGTTTTCTATCAAAACTACTATCCTACTTTTATATGTTTTTTTTATTTTATAATAATAATAATAATCCATTAGTGTTTTCCATTAGTTACATTTTGCTCTTATTTTATTTTATAATAATATATAAAAATTTATATTTTGTATTATATATATATATATAATATGTTATTTTTTTATCCATTAGGGTTTGCTATATTTATTCATTCGTTTTTAAATAATCTTCAAAAATTTATTATTTTTTAAAATTGTAACTGACAAATTTCAAGTATTGGGACTTCTTCCTCATTTTGATTAACTGCCTACTCAGAAGATTGAGTGTATAATAATAAGGTGAAATTAAATCAATGTCAAAACTTTTACTTGAGTTCAATAAAATAAACCACATGTTATAAAACTTATGGCTGTATGTTTATTATTTTTTAATTTTTCTAGGAACTTATATATTGGTAAAAGTTTAAATTGAGGAGAAACAATAGTAATAATATTTGATGATGATAATTTAAAATAAAAAATAAAAAATTTCTTTTAATTCTTTTTAGAGCAGAAACTGGTGAAAAATTAACATTAGGAGTAAATCATATAGAATTTATTCTTTCCTTGTTTTTTTTTTTTAAATAATACGAGGGTGTGTACTTTAGATTTTTTAGAATAGATTTAGTGAATAGTGATTTCTTTGGAGGATACATGACATAGTATGAGAAAATGCAAAAAATAATTGTTTTCAAGAATATGTGCTGGAGAATAAATGTGAAAAAGAATTCATGCTGATAAATGAATATCATCTACACCTTAAATAGTGTTCTTACATTTCTAATACTTATTGAATAAGGATATGTGTGTGTAGGGTAATTTTAGAGTTCTACAAATTTCGTATGCTCTCTTTTCTATGATTTCTTAGTTTACATACTCAACAAGAAATTAATTTTGTATTAAAAAATTTGTCATTCTCATTTTCATTACTTATAAGTATTGTTCTATGAATGACATTTTAATTAGTTTTGTATCAAGTGAAAGCATTGTAGTTTCAATTCGATTCTATTCATATACATTAGTAACATATGTATATAAGTGAGTTATATGCAATAAAAATGTGTGGTAATTTTTCAAATTACTACACTTTTTTTGCTAATTATTTTATTTTGTGCAATGCATGAGTATACAGCACATATTCTATGGAGCCTGTTAGACACTATGTATGGTGTTTAATGGATTATGTGGCAGGATTTCATTAGACATACTAGGAGATGGGTCCCCAATG
>CAVNYN010207157.1:0-15211 GCA_963692815.1 Nyctanthes arbor-tristis | reverse complement strand
CTCACACTTTCCAACCCACCCTCTCCATTACTTCTGCGTAAACCACTCGAAATTCTTGTTCTCCAGTGAGTTCCCTTTCTGTTCTGCTTCCTCGTTTCTTTTTTCAGCGTAATTTTGCTCGTGGGTTTCCGGGTTTGTGTTTTGATTTGCATGTTTATCTTGTGTTTTCTTATATGACAACTAATTATCTTTAGTTGTTCTTTTGGTTGGTACAGAGATGGCCGGAAAGGACGAAGCCATGGAAGCTTTGAAGAGGGAGGCTGTAGATTTGGTAATTAGCTCTTTCACTTAATTTTATCTCTCTGTTTTTGCTTTTTGCATTTTTCTTTTTCTTTTTTTTTTTGGATGACTCACTCTGTTTTTGTTTGCCTTTTCGATTACTCGACCTTTTTTTCCCCTTAATAATTCTTTTAAGTTGAATTTTTTGTAACAATTAGTTATTTATTTTCAGGAAAACATACCTCTTGAAGAGGTTTTTGAAAATCTAAGGTGTAGGAAAGACGGGCTATCAGCTGAGGATGCTATTAGAAGGCTGGAAATCTTTGGTCACAATAAGCTTGAGGAAAAGGAGGTTCGATTTTTCCATTCTTTATTCTTTCTAGTCTTCTACTTTTTGTATTTCTTGATGCATGTATTTTTTTCCCATTTTTTTTTTTTGCATCTCTTCCCTTCCTGATTATGAGTTCCTTTCTCTTGGCCCAAAAAATTGGAAATTTTCAGGAGAGTAAGATTCTGAAATTCTTAGGGTTTATGTGGAATCCTCTTTCATGGGTGATGGAAGCTGCAGCGGTTATGGCAATTGCTCTCGCTAATGGAGGGGTGAGCACTCACCATTCTCTTCAATTAATAAATATACTATTCTCTCTACTGCTCAGTTTTGACAAAGATATGTCTACTTCAGTTTTATTTCTTTGGGGGTGATTATCTTATTTTCATTTTGAATGAATTTAACTGTTATGGACCTTGTATATTGTCATACTCTCCGAGAGAATCTATATGTATTAAAGAATTGCTGCTCCTTTTTCTTTTTTGTCTTATTTGTTTGTTTACTTACTTTACTGGACCTTCAGGGAAAACCACCCGATTGGCAAGACTTCGTTGGAATCATCACTCTTCTGGTGATCAACTCAACCATCAGTTTCATAGAGGAGAACAATGCTGGCAATGCAGCTGCAGCTCTCATGGCTCGGCTTGCTCCCAAAGCTAAGGTAATAAAATCATGTTACCTTGTACATTCCTATAATTTACTTTTGAATTTAAATTAATAGCCTACTAATTCATTTGGTGCTTAGGCATGACTCTGTTTACTGGAACTTGTCATTTTATATTAATCTAACTTGACTGGTAACATTGGACGTTTCCTAGGTTCTTCGTGATGGGAAATGGATTGAAGAAGATGCCTCCGTGCTTGTTCCTGGTGACATTATCAGTATAAAGCTTGGGGATATAATTCCGGCTGATGCTCGTCTCTTAGATGGTGATCCATTAAAGATAGACCAGGTTCTTTTCTCATCATCATTTTCTGTAGATTGACCTGCATTAAGCTTGTACTAAATTCCTTATTTGGCTTTACAGTCTGCTCTCACAGGGGAATCCCTTCCTGTGACTAAAGGCCCTGGGGATGGTGTTTATTCAGGGTCCACATGCAAACAGGGGGAGATTGAAGCAGTGGTTATTGCCACTGGTGTGCATACTTTCTTTGGCAAGGCTGCCCATCTTGTAGACTCCACTAATCAAGTCGGACATTTTCAGAAGGTGTGAACCATGAAATTTCAACTTTTAATTTTTCTTCTAAACGTCTCAATAGTTAGAAAGAGATTACATGGAGAGGAGATCCCAAGGACCTTCTAGGAGGTTGTTTGAGAAAATCATTTCTCATGGATTCATTTTCAACCACACTTGATCAGAATATATCAATTTTCAGATAACGGAAAAACTTTCCCTGCCTTTCAACTTCACATTCTTCAAGTATAATGTTTCTTAAACAAAATCTCTTCCGAACAAACTATAAATCCTGGTCAATGTTAAAATTTCACTTTGTGATAAACATTTCTATTCTAATCTGACCAAGTCCATGGACTCAGGTCATATAAGTAACAGGGTTTTTGACAAGAGTGTTCTTAATTCATTACTTTTCTACTTGTATCTATTGATAATTTGCTTCTATTTCTCATAAAGCCTTTTATCTGAAGGTCTTGACTGCTATCGGAAACTTTTGCATATGTTCCATAGCGGTGGGAATGATTGTCGAGATCATTGTAATGTACCCGATTCAGCATCGGCCTTATCGTCCAGGAATTGATAATTTACTAGTGCTGCTCATTGGAGGAATTCCAATTGCAATGCCAACCGTTCTGTCTGTGACCATGGCAATTGGTTCTCACCGTTTATCCCTGCAAGATCGGAAGACTATGGTCTTTGATGTTGGTGATAATGTTAATTGGTTTGTGCTTTCAATTCAATTATGGAAATGCGTTTCTTCTGTTCATTCCTAGGGAGCCATCACCAAAAGAATGACGGCAATAGAAGAAATGGCAGGCATGGATGTGCTTTGCAGTGATAAGACTGGAACTCTGACATTAAATAAATTATCTGTTGACAAAAATCTCGTCGAGGTTGATATAGTTTGCCTTCTCTGTATATTTAACGTTATTGGAGATTTATGTCAACTGCTGACTTCTGAGCTATGTGTGCTTGTAGGTCTTTGCCAAAGGAGTGGATGCAGACACTGTTATTTTAATGGCTGCCAGAGCTGCTCGGTTAGAAAACCAAGATGCGATTGATGCTGCTATAGTAGGGATGTTGGCTGATCCCAAGGAGGTATGCAGATATCACACTGGTAAATTAAGAACAACAGTGCACGACACTAATTTGTAGTATAGAATACAAATTAGGAACCTGTTTGGGTATAGAATACAAATTAGGAACCTGTTTGGGTATAGAATACAAATTAAGAACCTGTTTGGGACATCTTCTGCTGCTTGTATAAGTAAGTGATTAGACCATCTTCCTCTAGAAGCACTTCTAAAAAAGAAAAGAAAAGAAAAAAAAAGAAAAGGAAAAAGTTTTTTTATTTTTATTTTTTTTGTTTGGGGAGGGGTTCTGTTTTTGGCTTTTCAAGCGCTATCTCAAATGTGCACTAGTTCTCACTTTTGAGGCGATATCTTAAGCGAGCTTTCTCCTGCCTGCTCTTTCCTGTCGGCTTTCTAATGTTGTTTATTTTTTGTCACATCTTTCTGCATTATATCATATGTATGTAAAAGGCACGTGCTGGAATTCAAGAGGTTCATTTCTTGCCTTTCAACCCAACGGATAAGCGGACAGCTTTAACATATCTTGACAGTGAAGGTAAAATGCATCGAGTCATCAAAGGTGCCCCTGAACAGGTATGAGACAGATGACTTGAGGGCCTTATATGATCACCAAAACATTTCTAGTGAGTTTTCCTGATCTATGCTTGAACCTTGCTTGGTAGATTTTGAATCTTGCCCACAACAAATCTGAGATAGAGCGTAGGGTTCACTCTGAGATTGATAAGTTTGCTGAGCGTGGGCTGCGGTCGCTTGCAGTGGCATACCAGGTGATTTACTTTTTGTCCAAAGACCATCATATTTTCTAGTAGTAAAGAAAGTAGATGTTCAAAATGTAACAAATATTGTGAATATTCTGCAGGAAGTTCCTGAAGGGAGGAAAGAGAGTCCAGGGGGACCATGGCAATTTATTGGTCTTCTCTCTCTTTTTGATCCACCAAGGCATGACAGTGCCGAAACAATCAATAGGGCTTTAAATCTTGGAGTAAATGTTAAGATGATTACTGGTGAGCATATTTTCTGATGAATTAGTTTTAAATTTCTGTCAACATGGAACAACTTTTTTTCTCAGCTATGTGATATGCTTAATTAACTATGATTATATTTGAAAATGTCTTATGGAAGATTTACTTAGCTGAGCCTGAAGTTGGGATGTAGGATTATCTGAACAAACTAAAGCCTTTTACTACCTACCTCTCCATAAATAGCCCTGTGCCCTGGTCAAGATGATGATATTGCTGGTATTGGTATAAATTCAATCTGCTTTATGGAGAATGGCTTCCATTTCAAGATATAGCATTAGGGAAAGAGATCAGTTAATTGGGTATTCTAAATCTTAGTGTTTACAGGTTTGTTGAATGGGCCACTAGTTTCACAGTTTGATCATAAACTTGTTTTCTGCTATCTGGAGTATCTTATTCCACTTCAATAAGATTTCTAGCATTCTGCAGTTTGTTACTTCTGAATGACTCTATTCAATTTATGTCAGGTGATCAGTTAGCAATAGCGAAAGAAACAGGGCGGCGTCTGGGGATGGGAACCAACATGTACCCAGCATCTTCTTTATTAGGGCATGACAAAGATGAGTCTATTGTTGCTTTGCCTGTGGATGAGCTTATAGAAAAGGCTGATGGTTTTGCTGGTGTTTTCCCTGGTAATGCTTGAGTTTGTTCATTGGAGTTGAAATGAGAAATATATTTTTTCTTAAAATGCTTATTGCTTATACAACCTTCTCTGTGGCTTTATATTTCCCTGCAATCATCAGACACTAGATTAATGGGTTTTCAGCTAAAAAGATAATTCCCTGTGCTTCCTTGGTATTTAATTTGAATTTTTGGATCATAATATTCTTCTAATATATTACTAATCCACCGACCTCATATATATAAATGAATTTCCCTGGTGCAGAGCACAAGTACGAAATTGTAAAACGTTTGCAAGCCAGAAAACATATATGTGGAATGACTGGTGATGGGGTCAACGATGCTCCTGCACTAAAGAAGGCAGATATTGGAATAGCTGTTGCTGATGCAACTGATGCTGCTCGCAGTGCTTCTGACATAGTTTTGACAGAACCTGGTCTAAGCGTTATCATTAGTGCTGTACTAACTAGTCGGGCCATCTTTCAGCGGATGAAAAATTACACTGTAAGTCATGCTTTCAGTCAGCCGGTGGCGCAGTTTTCACGCTGGAAGTGTCTCTTAGTAAAAGAAGACCTTTTGTTTTTTCAATTTCATTTTTCTTTTTTTTTTTTTTTTTTTTATGGTGCCATATATCTGTTATGAAAGCAAGTATCATCATTTGTTTAAATTAATAGATCTTCTGATCTTCTCCTACCCGATCCTCTCCTACGCCAATTATCTTTGTTTCTTGGACATTCCTGGGTCATGATTATTTGTATATTGCTTCATTTCTACATGATTATTTGTAACTGCCACTTAAGCTAACTAGAATTTCTACCTTCTGTCCAGATATATGCTGTTTCCATCACAATCCGAATTGTGGTAAGTACTCAAATTGTTTAATGTTTATCAAATATAAGAAGAAAAAATTCACAAATTATTTTTTCCTTACGGCGTGAAATCATTTTTATTGCCTTCTAATGACTTGAGCGTTACCTTTGCTTTTGCAGCTTGGTTTCTTGTTACTTGCGCTCATATGGAAGTTTGACTTTCCACCCTTTATGGTTCTTATTATTGCCATCCTTAATGATGGTAAGCTTTTTTTTTTTTTTTTTTTTTTTAAATTTTTATAGCGGACATTCTTCATTGTCAGTATTCACATACATTTGGCTCTTCATTTTAATGCCCAATGATCTTTTCTTTAAATAACTTGTGTGGGTAATGAATAACTGGTGTACAGCATGTGGAAGGGTGGGCTATTGTGGTAGACCTGTAGAAGATTGTGGGGGGTGCATTCTAATTCTGTATCTATGGTTTACTAGGTACCATCATGACAATATCAAAGGATAGGGTGAAACCATCTCCTTTACCTGACAGCTGGAAGCTATCTGAGATTTTTGCAACTGGAATCATTCTTGGAAGTTATCTGGCTATGATGACAGTTATCTTTTTCTGGGCAGCATATGAAACGGACTTTTTTCCTGTAAGTAACTTCTTTAAGTATTATATTATGGTTAGTATTTTTTCTTTTCCGTTGTCTAGCAAAATGTTCAGTGTCTTAATGAAATATGTG
This sequence comes from Nyctanthes arbor-tristis, assembly GCA_963692815.1. NCBI lineage: Eukaryota > Viridiplantae > Streptophyta > Magnoliopsida > Lamiales > Oleaceae > Nyctanthes > Nyctanthes arbor-tristis. The sequence goes on along the minus strand of CAVNYN010207157.1, from coordinate 9,206 downwards.
GCAGTCACTATTCTTGACTCTCTTTTTCTTAAGTTCCTTTGCAAACGTCAAATTTTGAAACTTATAATTTCCGGATATTTTTTGAAATGATTTATAATTATAGCTTGTATATCAAAATATTCACTAAACTGTTTATATTTACATTTTTCCTTGATTCCATTCTAATCTCTTTATATTTCATTTTTGCCCCCTTTATTACTAGAACCAAAAGCTATACTATCTTTGCATCTTGTGGTGGATAAAATCAGATACTTTTAAGCTAAATTTAGGTTTTTTGTAATTTTGTTTCAATTCACAGCGTAAATTTGGGGTGTCAACTCTTGAGAGATCTGCTCCTGATAACTTCGGAAGGCCAGCTCCTGATAACTTCAGAAAGCTGGCTTCGGCAGTATACTTGCAAGTGAGTATCATCAGCCAAGCCCTTATATTTGTGACAAGATCCAGAAGTTGGTCTTTTGTAGAGCGTCCAGGACTTCTGCTTATGGGAGCTTTCCTTACTGCACAACTGGTGAGATGACCACTGCTCAGTTCCTCTATTGGAAACCATTCAAAGTGCTCTGTTAAATTCATTCTGATTTTCCCATGAACAGGTTGCTACACTCATTGCTGTGTATGCCAACTGGAGTTTTGCTGCAATTGAAGGCATTGGATGGGGCTGGGCTGGGATTATCTGGCTTTATAACATCGTGTTTTACCTTCCACTTGATTTGATAAAATTCTTCACCCGATATGTGTTGAGTGGGAGGGCTTGGGATCTCGTTCTAGAGCAAAGGGTATGACACTAAAAACTTAATGCATCAAGTGAATGAAGCTTTTTCTTGACATCATTTATTGGTTCTATTTGCAGATTGCTTTTACGAGGAAAAAGGATTTTGGAAAGGAAGATCGTGAGCTTAAATGGGCTCAGGCACAAAGGACTCTCCATGGGCTGCATCCACCAGACACACAATTTACTGAGAGGAGTAACTACAACGAGCTTAATCGGATAGCTGAAGAGGCAAAAAGGCGAGCTGAGATTGCCAGGTACAGAAAGAGTTCAATTTTAAATATGAGACTTTTGTCCTTGAACTTGGAAAATTCTGAAGCATGGACTATTTCTACTCTTAAAGTTTTTCTTTGATAAATGAATCAAGGATATCTATTATTTCCCCAAACCTGTTTGCAAGGCGGCAAGCCAGCAACTATATAGATTTTTTACAGCAAAGTTATTGAGAGATGCACTTCTCATGCTTTTTTCCCCCCTGTTTGAGATCTACTTGGTGCAACAGGCTGGTCCAAGACGGCCTCTGACTTCTTAGGTCTTTTTTCCCATTCGTACACCTGCCTCAGGATGTACGATTACTGTTTTGAGTTTTGGTTAACGAGGCATCCTATGATGATCTACTTCTCCGTTGTTTTTGCAGGCTGAGAGAGCTAACTACACTGAAAGGCCATGTTGAGTCTGTTGTGAAACTGAAGAATCTTGACATTGAAACAATTCAGCAATCATACACGGTTTGAGCCGTCGGATGGATGCAATTTTTTTTTTTTGTTATGACAAGTTTGCATCACCCCGTGACGAGTGTAGGGGATGAATGTGGAGTTTTCTTGATTGTGGCCTACAGGCATTCCTCTATGTTCAATCAGCCTAAAGAAGATTGCTGTTTCTTCTCTATCTGTATATATCATGGTTACGAGTTTTGAGGGAAAGGATAGGGTGAGGATCAGAGCTGCTACTTGGTAGGGAAATAGATAAATATTACATAGCAGAACTTGATCACTACTAAAATTTGTAAAATAGAGAAGAAAAGAAAAATTACTATAGTCATCATGTACTAATATGAGTTTGATGGTTATAGTTTTTCTTCACTAGGCTTTGTTGGTGAAAATCGTTGAAAAAACAAAAATTATACACGACTACAAACAGTATATGAAGTCATGCACCAATCAAGAAAAAGGTCACGTATTGGTGTCATATATATATATATATATATATATATGTATCTCCCCCATTTTGTCTAACTAGTAATACGTAATTAACATTATTCGGTGAAGAAATTAAGAAATTTCAGAAATAAAATTAAAAGCAAAATAGTTTATAAATTTGAAAAACTAGTTGGTCTTAAAGAGTTACGTATGAGATAAGGGGGTGGTGGTGGTGGTGATAATAATAATAATAATAATAATAATAATAATAATGATAATAATGTTTTTCTTCTTTACCAGTTTAAAAAGTAAAATTACAAGATCAACAATGTCGGATTAAATATTAACACTTGATTGTTCTTATATTTAATATCAAAATTAGTTTCGATCGCACACATAATAGGAGATCATTTAACCCACTACCACGTGTGTGTGGCAAAAACCACATTATAATAGGAAGTCATTTTTAGTCATACATCACTACTACATACATCAAATAAAAAAAGTCACGTGTTTGATTTGAAGGTGAAAAAAGAATTGGAATCTCTCTTTATAATATATATATATATATATATTAGAATCTATTTTTCATGGTAAATATTTTCCCACCTACCCTATGGGAATTCATTTTCCTCAATTTCAAGGAAAACCTCTACTTCTTGACTTAAAATGAAAAATATTTTCCATAGAAAATGAAGTGTTTGATTGGCCTAAGAAAACTTGAATGAAAATTCGAGTTTATCAAAACAGGTCATTAAGTCAATAATAATTTATTTTCTTATAGCGATAAGAGATTACTGGTGTAATGCCCGTTACTGATTTGAAAGAGGGTAAAATCCAAATATAAGAACAGAAGTTACTAGCATGGAAACCTCCTGAGTCCTGATGGACTACATAATAAAGAAACCATAAATGCGTTTGATTGTCGAAATTTGACAGTTGAAGTGACTGTAGACATTAGTTTTAACTGACAACTGAGAAAACAAAGAGATAATAAATCAAGAAAATAATCCACCTAAACATTTCTCGTAGGGGAAAAACCCACCAAAATAAAGACTCCAAAAGCAATAGCACATCATAGCATAATTGCCCTTGTTCCTACTTTATTGATCCAAGAACATGAAACAGAACTGTTCCATTATGGCTTAAGCGCCAAGGCTAACCCTAATTTAGGACTCTTATCAATAGACTTTGTGTCGACCTCAGTAGAAACAGTGATGAGAGACTTGGGACGCCACTCATGCTGGACCAGAGCACTGGCCTTACCAAAGTTGTTCACTCGGGCCTTCACCGTAGTCAATGGGTCCAACATATGCTGAGTGCCAACTGTGATGGTATTCTCATTGCTTGAGAAGTTATGGGTCACTTCAGCACCCACAGCAGTGTTGGTCAGCAGACTAACCGTATGGTAGTATGTCGCACTTAGTGTGTCACCTTTGTCATTCCTGAATCAACCACAAACATCAAAAGGTTAAGAAATTGCACTAATTTCTTACTACAGAAAGGGTTTAGCAGAGACCCATGTCATATGTGAGAGATGAAATCTTATACTTCCAAATTCTATAAATTACTCTGTCAAGTGGATGCAGCTCTCTGAGGATTAACCAATGAGATCTATGCTCTGCTTAATTTTCATTTCTTTTATTTTATAACTCACGTGGATTAGATCTATTTCCCGGGGGAAGGAAAGGGAATTAATACTTAATTCGTAACCAGTTAACATGACTATTAAGCTAACAAAATCTTTGATAGTTTCAGAAAACCCACTTATAAGTATCAAGAAGAGCAGAAGCTTAAATAATAAAAGCAGAAAATTTCTCCAACAAAAATGTATTGAAACTACTAACAGCATCAATGAAGCAATAAGATCATCATTTGTGAAACTTGCTCCGAAATTGCATTTGGTAACAGCTCCTTCCTTCGTGTCAAATGACAGATCAGTGCCTAAGGCAAGAGAATTATTGCCCAATACACCCGAAAAGTTCACAACGGGGTTTGCTGTCAAGCCGACGCTGGAGTTTATTCCAGCATAGTCATGTAAGTATTGAAGTTCCAGCTGTCATGACAAAAGAGGATAATGAATCACACATCATGCTAGCACCTTGCATATATGACAGAGCTAAGAAAGCAGTAGAATTCTTGGTTTAATAATAATCAGATAAGAAATTACTTGCCTTTCCAGACCGTTGATCGGGAACACGGAAACTTAAAATTGTCTTCAAGCCAGGAGCAACTTCATCAATTGCGACGGTGGTAAAGAGCTGGAATTGGTTCCATAAATTAGTTATAAAATTGGATAGGCCTACATCCATTCAATATCATCTAACAATCTGTCTGTAAAATATAGTATATTAAACATCTTACGGTATGTTCTCTTCGTATTTCAGCTTATTAAAAAAAATTTTCTTTATTTTCAGAAATGTCAAAGTAAAGTTTTCATGCTTTCAGCAACTGAAAGCAACAAAGTAACAAACCCTTAGCTTCTGGAAGTAGAATACTCAAAGGCATAGAATTCAAATCTCACAAAACTACTTGTTTGTCAAAGAGAGTCCATACATTGGAGCTTGTGTCTACTTTAACATCAGTTGTGATATTCTTGTGCTTCAACTGAGTATTCACATCAGCCAGAAACAATTCACCTTTCTTGGTTCCTGAGGAAGTGATACTCTGCAAACAGAGAAAATACAACCAAATCTGGTGTTAGTTTTACCCCGCCCAACAAAAGCCTGATCCATGAAAATTCACCCAAAAAATGACTTCAGTCTCAGTTAACCAGAATATCAACTAGCAAGAAGAAAAAAATAGAACGGTATTGTGGCAAAAATTAAGGAAACCCAATAAGAGGAGAAAAAAGAAAAAAACAGAAAAGAAAATATGGCACAAAGTTTCTCTAAGGCACAGAAAAAAAAAGGCTTACTTCCCTATAGGCATAAAGAAACCCCTGCACTAAACTTTGATTGAAGTTGCCCCCTCAAAACAAAAAAAGAAAAAAAAAAAGGTCAAGAATCACTGAAGAAGAGGTCTTTTCTGTGACGGGGGTAACCACATAACAAGATTTCCAGATCAAATCTACTGCAGTGCTAGACAGCAAGAGATTGAAAGAGCACATATGTTGAGGGAAAGAAAACCTTTTCTGAAGAAAATGTAAAAAAGAAAAAAACAATGTAAAAAAGAAAAAAACACAATGCTTCCGGTAGCTGAAGAAGTTCTAATGTTCTATGTTGGTCTCTCTTCCATATGGACAAGTCAATTGTTCCTATTTAACAAACCGAAGGGTTAAGGCCGCACAAAAACCCCATTTTGGTTGCACTCTTTCAGATTACCAGAGTTGATGCAAGCTTCAAGTTAGAAGTCACAAAAATATAGAATAAAGAAGATCTTATACTGAGATCATCCATCAAAATCCAGGAACAGTATTCCCCATATGCACTAGGAGAACCAACATACAAGATACAACAAAAAAATCTGTTTTAGGGAAATAATAAAGGGTCTAATCAATCAGAACTAGACAAATCCAGAACCAAAGAAATACTGTCCCTGAAAAATCCTATTGGAGATATATCATCATAAACCAAACAAAATTTATAATCAGCAATAACAAATGGAAAAATCAGAAGGGAAATGTGCAAACATACAGAGACTCAACTATACTCTATTCTAGAAAACTCTAGCCAGCATGTTTCATAAGTGCAAGATAGGAATATATCTTCCAGAGCTCCCAAAAGATTGCATTAAATCATTAATAAGGAAATTCCTAAACCGAGTCTCTTTCAAATGACTTAAAATGATAATCTTACCAATGTCTGTGTTAACAGATAATTATAGGTTTCAAACCCCCTTATCTGATTAGGGAGGAGGCGAACCCATTTATTCAATTATCTTCTAGAAAACCGCTGGATTCATTTTCTTATCAAAGACCCATGCATAAGTTATCATGAACGTACCACAGCTTGGACTCAGAATGCTTAGGTGAAGCTTACATTGCTAGAGGTGGAACAATTTATTTCTTTATTCAAACCATGAACAATATAACTTGCGGAATGGGGCAGCAATAGAATTTGACCACTTTATCCGAACATAGGTTCTCCAAAAACAGCCTTTAATTGTTTATACCAACACTAAAAATGTCATCAAAACATAACATTACGCAGACAATTTTTCCTAAAACATGAAAACCCTGCACTTTCTATTCGGCTTAACTAGTTAGCCACAGTTCAGTGATAAACAACCAGAAACTCCTATAACCAAATGCACAAAGCAATAAAAATTTCTCGAAGAATTTCTACAATGATTCCATAAATGCATGGACAAGATATAACCCAGACAAAAAAAAAAAAAAGAGAAAAGAAAGAAAGAAATAACTTTACCACTCCAGTGGGGGAGTAGGTAGTGATGGTAAACTTCTGGTCGCTCTGGTGATCCTTGTACAAAAGATCTAGTTCCCCCAAACAAACAAACACGAATCAAGAACAATTTTACTCAAACAAGAACAACAAAATAATATACATATATATATATATCCACACTATTAAATTGAAACCTCTAGCTTTCTTGCCAATCTCAGAGTACAGTCCCGGACCCTTGCCCATGATTCAATAACCTAAAATTGGAAAAATCAAAATCTACAGAGAGAGAGAGATTGTGCGTTTCTGTGGTGTAACAGAGCTGTATATAAAATGGCAGCAAAAGCCCTAATTTGCAGCCTCGGTTATTTTTGAAGAGTGTGTTTTTGGCGAAATATGAGCCGTTGATGTTGGATTGGTGGCTTCCGTTGTGTTTGGGCCGTTGATCTATATTATAGATTTAAAGGGTATTATGGGGTTTAAACGACACGTATCTCACTTTTACATGTTTTGACTACGAATTTTTTATTTTAAATTTTATTTTTCCGTAATAGGACGGAGGATGGTGCATTGTTCCCCAAGAAATCTTCATTCCTCCCCAAGAAATCTTTAACCCTTTTTTAGTAAAATTTAATTTAAAGATTATAAGGGCGAAGGTGATGACTAGAATTCGAGCGAAATAATATAATATAAGATACATATAAGATAATGCCTCTATCGAACAAATTCTTTGGCCAAAATATTTGACTCTCAAGAAAAAATATGTAATTAATAATAATATAATAAAAATATATAATTAGCATAATGTCTTAGACTAATATAAGGGATGGCAAAAATTTAGACTAGAGCTTGTTCTTATGAGCTTTACAAAACACAAAAAATTTATTAAATCAATATCAACACATATTTTTCACACAAAAAAAAAATTCTCACACTTCTCAATAATATTTCTTTACATTCTAACAACACATTCTTATCCTTTACACAAATCTGTAGAGAACAAAGCTCTAAAAGGGAGTGAAATGATATAATTCTAAATGTTTGACGTCATAAATAGTGACAGATAATCTCAAACGCCTGGCGTCATAAAAACCTCTTAAAAAGATGGCAAAAATAATAGTATGTTGTTACTTATGGACTAGTGCCGAGCAATAAAAAAAGGGTGGAGAAATGGCTAGTTATGAGATAAATTTTTCCCCTATTATTATTAAAGTTTATTTAAAAAATTTAAAAATAAAAATGAAACAAAGCGGTTTATGGTGATTTTTGGCCGCATCTCCCCATTGCGCTTCAAGTAGGTAACGGTGTGGGTGGGATGGAATTATGAAATTTTCCCTTGTGTCACCCCACCAAACTAAACCACGGGCAAAATGTTTCGGTAAGGTTAAATCATTAAAAATTTTCATATTCGATTGAAGATGTTGGAGATTGACCTGTCATAATTCTTGACGTGTAATAATCAACTACTTATAATAAAGATTGACCTTTCTCTACAAGAGGACAAAGAAAAGAAACTATACAATTAATGTTATGTTATGTCAGACTAAAGTCCACACAAGATCGGAAGAGCGATAAATTCCAATTAATCAATGTTTTCAAATCAGTACGGATAACTATAATATTGAAACGAGACTGCTTAATCAATGTCATAAAAACTTGATTGAAAAAAAAATGAGGAAAAAAAAATAATTCGCTAATTAATAGGCACGTAACTTTTTTCTAAACTATGATATTGAATTAGATTAATCATTGATAACAAGGTTTTTTCGCCTTCTTTAATCAATGCTGTAAAAACTTTGAAAGGGTATATTTTGGCTCCTTAGTCTTGGAATCTTGGCATACATGATAATTGTTATGGGTGGTTTTATGCATATGCATGAAAGTTACATTTATAAGAAAATGTGTGGTGAGAATGTAAAGAAGGATTCTTTAGAAGTGTGAGAATTTTATTTTATTTTATTATTATTATTATTATTTTGAGAAATTCCGATCTGTGGTTAGTATTGATTTGATAAATTTATTAATTTGTGTAAAGCTCCAAAAAACAAGCGCTCACGCAACATGCAATGAATAACTATGTATATATTGAAGCTTTTGTTGCATACTGTCGTAAATGCAGTTAATTATCTCAGCCCATTTTGGGGGGGAAAATTATCAATCTTTAACAACATTTGGAGGAATATTAGGCCACTTGATTCCATCGAATTCATCGGCCCGTACTAGCTTCATGTAAGCAAAATACTCATTAAACTAACCGACTTTAATTGGTTAATGAACTACAGACGAATCAGGTCAATTCGATGAAGAATTCAAGAAATGCTTAATAAAACTATCCAACTTTTAATTAATTGTTTAATGAACTAGAATCAGGTCAATTTGATGAAGAATCCAAGAAATGCTTAATTATGAATCTATGATTTATTTTAATAAGAGTCTTTTTGTAACTTCTGCGATAAAAATGTAAGAAAGAAAAATGCCAGCACATAGTTTCCATCGCAGGTTCTGTAGGATAATAAAAGTCCGGTTGTAATAATCAGAGAAGGGACATAATAAAACAAAAGAAGCACAAGGCTTAATAAGGCTATATATACCCAGACATGATATTACATTCTTGGAAGTTCAAGCAAACAAAGGAAGAAAACTTGAGTGAAGGAGTATAAAGAGTAGATTACTATGGCAATGACAATGGCAAAAACAGAAGAGATCAGTTGGAGTCGTGTACGCATGATGGAAGGTGATGCCCCTAAATCGAGCTGTGTCAAGCGTAGAAGAAGAAATACAGCTGCTTCAACTGCTATGGGCTGTGACGTTCAACAGACGCAGGTTGATCCAATTTGTGCGCCAACAACTGTGAAAAGGAGTTCAAGATTTCGAGGGGTCAGCAAGCATCGATGGACAGGGCGTTACGAAGCACACTTGTGGGATAAAATGACATGGAATGTAACTCAGAAGAAAAAG
>CAVNYN010207156.1:0-16155 GCA_963692815.1 Nyctanthes arbor-tristis | reverse complement strand
CCCCCCCCCCCCCCCCCCCCCCCCCCCCCCCCCCCCCCCCCCCCCCCCCCCCCCCCCCCCAACCCATAACCCTACATTCTAATTCTGAATAGATATAAAATAACATAGAAACAAAAAGATGGAAAAAGTCGTACAATGTCCTCTTTCTTACCCATTCTGATTAAAAAAGAACTTAGAATTAAGAATAGATTAAGAATTAAATGGTACTCATCTCATAGCTAACTGCCCAAGCGTTAGTGATAAATCACCTCCTCAATACCCATGAGGCAATGATACGGAAATTCAACCGACTTTAAAGGAAAAATAAGAAAATCTTACTCATTATTCTTGGCATATATATGTGTGAATTGCCAACATTAATATTAGCTTTAATTTCAATTATAATAATGCCTGTATATCGCCTTTGTTCTGTAGATTTTTTTTTTTTTTAAACTTCAAAAATGTTCTTAGGGTTTCGATGATGATAAATGAATTAGGGTTCTTATTTAATTTGGGTTGTAAATTAGAGGTTTTTAATTTTATGGTACATCTAATTTTAAAAAAAAATGGTATGCAACAATGGCATTTAAGTAATTTAATCCATAGCCATTTTAGGAAATAAGAAAAGAATTTCAAAGTTTGTGGTTTAACTAGTAAAAACGGTGGTGTAGATATAATCACCCTTACTTAAACATTGGTAATAGACCTTTCAAGCCAATTTTTCTTGTTATTTTTACATTAAATTCTTTTAATTTTTTATGCCCTCTGCACATCAAGAAATGACAACAATCTAATAATGCAATAAAAACCACAGAGTTGTATAAAACATGGCTCCCGCTGTTTTGTTCTACTATTTATATAATAATATAATATATATGCATTGAGGATAGCTGTCTTATGCTTTGACTCATTTAGAACGTTTTCTCTTTTTACATATTATTAGTTTCAAAGGTGAAAATTTTGGTGTTAAAATCTCAAAATTTTATATGTTCTCGTGCTACTAGTCCTTTTGAATAAAAACATGCAAGTGACTGCTTAAAGTTAAAACATCTCTTGTTTGCTAGTTAAATTTACTAACTACATGACCATTTAAAATAGAATGATTATATCGGTGGCACATTTATTTAATATAATCACACCATATTGTTTCCTTCATATTTTTTATCATTAACCTGATCATAATTAACCCTCACATATATATTGAATCATGATTGTGTATTCTAAAAAATTTCATTGTAAGAATCTCCTAAATATATTAAATATGTTAAAAAGTGACTTCTATAAAACGCGGCAACACTTTTGTCTCACTAATGAAATTTGTTGAAAATGAAAACTATCATTAAAAATAAGAGATGATAATTAACAAGTGATTCAGAAAAAAAAATGCTACGAAAAATATGAAGGATATAAATGTTATAAAGAATAAATATTAGAGATCTTCAATGTGATAGAAATGTGGTGCGCTATAAGAGAATTATGGTGTTAATATATTTTCCCCTTTAAAATATTAAATGGTAGCATCTAAATTATAAAATGATCATTAAAAACTTATTTGGGAATAATTTCAAATTTAATTGGAAACCTTTATATTGGAAAGATGAGAGACCTTAAGAATGTCCTTTTTTTATTTTAATTTTTGATATATTTAATTGGTTAGATACTATTTTAATTAATGGCAAAACGTGCCTTCAATAAATTTGGCTACCATACAAGAAGTATGTGTTAGTTATAACCAATCCCATAACCTGATGGAATATAGGGAAAGGATGTCTAATATTATAGAATCATGCAATATAAGAAAAATAGTTTTATATTGTTGTTATTATTGTCGTTATTATTCTTATTAAGTCTGTGGTACCTTTTACCGTATTTTTCTCCTCAAAACTGTCTTAAGTGGGGACATTTTAGATATTTTCTGACATGTTAGGTAAATTTTGAGGGAAATGTAGATTAATATTTCCTTTTTTTAATTAATTAGGGATTATAATCCTTATCTATTCTTTAGATTTTGCAAATGAGTTATGATATTTGAACAAACACTCATACAAAAAATCTAACAAAACTGACACATGTCACAATCCTTTTTTTCAATACATCTCATCACTTATCACATAACCCACATGTCAATTTTATCACCTTTTTTGTCCCTTTTTTTGTCCAATGAGAATTTTCCTTTGGAAATTCTTTCTAATTTATTATTATATTTTCATCTTTGCTAATCAACTGTTGGGATCTCAAATTCAAGATTTTTATACTAGATGTATCTCATCTTCTTAAATATTTTGTTAGGTTAATCTATATTTAAAGTCTTTTATTTTTAAAATTTTTTTAATATATATCTTTTCTAGGAAGTATTTTTTGTAATTTATATTAGACTATTTCATTTTTAGCTGATATGTTAATTTTAATTATTTCTTCTATACTTTTAAATCGAGTCGTTATTACGTTACTTCTTTTGTACAAAATAAATATGATTTAATTAAAGTTTCATAGTTTTCAAAATTCCCTTCACTGTATAGTTATAGAAAAAAATAACATGTTTAATTACTTGAGGTATAAGAATAACAATGGGCCGGGTCAGAGTCAGATATGCTACATCCATTACCCTATCGGATGGGAAAAAAATTTCCCATTCTCACTTCAATCGAGGATCAGGCGGTACGTGTAATTCATATTACTCAATTATTGGCCAATTTAAATACTTTTATATATTTTTATTTTCATTTTTTGTTTAATAAATATTATTATAAGCACTAAAATTACAATTGAAATTACTAAACTTTCTTGATAAGTTTTATCATATATTTTTACTTTTGAAACCATTATAATTTTCAATAAATATTTTTATTTTTATCAAAAAACAGTTTAACGAACTGGGTACGAGTAAAAATCATCACAACCTTCCCTACCCCATTGTTAAGTCTGGTCGATTTTCTTAATCTCATCCCCTACCTAATTACCCGTTTAATAGGGTATTCCTCATCTTAATAGGACCAGGTATCTGTGAGTGTCATGTTTGGCGGGTTTTTTTGAAATATCTACCAAAATCAATTAATAATATACCATATCAAGTAAGCACATAATAGCTATTAGCTAACAACAAAACAACCAAAACATTGCAGTTCAATGTGGCTGCTTTAAGTCCCTAGCCTTTGATTTTTTTTAGCAGGGATCTAAAACCTTTTAAAAACTAGTAAGCTTTGTCATTTTGACGGAAAGTATTTTTCATTTAACTTCACTCGTGCGCCTTATTTGACCAACGTATGGAAGATAATTTTTATATACAAGGTCCAAAACCTTTTTAAAAACTTGGTAACTAGAACCCTGGAAAATTTTCAAAAACTTCTTTGAAATTTTGTTAAAAAATTTCTCACCCATATGACTTGTATATATGCACATTACATGTATTTCAATTGACACGATATGTATTCATGCATACCATATAGGTGAGAATTTTTGTTATTTTTTAATGAAAATTTCGGAAGACTTTTGAAAAGGACTCCTACAACCCTCATAATAAACATTGTTAAATCAAAACCAAAACCCTCAACCATTTTTAAAAGATAAAATGAAATTTAAAAAGTTGGACTCCATCATAAAAGGGTGAAAATGTTAGGGTCCTCAAGTGCTATCTACTCCATTTAAAATGATGTTTTCGTTCCGTACGGCAATGGTACGAGACGAAGCTTCTTCGAATTTTCTTCACAATCAATTAATACAGATATTTGTTGTCCGCTTTCTTAACATGTCGCTTTCGAATTGATTCGAATTTTGGGACGAAAGAACCGTTCAAGCTCATAAAAACTTGGCAAATTCAGAAGATGATGAACTAATTTTGACTTGATTTTCGTACGATTGTACTTCTAATGTGACATTCAAATTACGCCATGGAACATTCTAGTAGCAACGAATTGCATGTTTCGGTTGCATAACATATCTACCTAGATTTTTTTTTTATTTTCTTTTAACAGAGAAATTTTCATTGCCAAAGAAAGCGAAGATATCCACAATAGGGGGACATCATCCCGGACCAAAAGAAAACCAAAAGAACCAAACAACCTCTATGGTTCACTTCCTCTCTAGCAAACGCCTGACCCCTTAAGGTCAGGACAACTGGGAGGGTCAAGGTCGGGCCAGGGGGTTTATGAGCCCTTTGAGAGGCCAGCAATTCAAATTTCCCGCTTACTTCGTCCAGTTGAAAATAGGTTATCGAACACTTAATGTAATCAACTATAGTAGTAATAATGTTATGTAGCACCAGTGACATTGAATACCAGTTTAAGTGACAATATATATGTCATTAAATGATAATATGAGTGAAAGACATGCATGCACATGTTACCAACTTGATTTAAGCTATTATCGTCATTTAATGTCATGTGGATTAGTGTTGAGGATATGTGGTGCTATATGATCATTATTCTTGAAATAGTTCCATACTTCTACATGTAGAATTTTAAAAATACTAAAGATTCCAATTCTTAATCAACCACAAGTTTGGCAGGTACCACTTGAATAAAAAACACACCAAATAAAATGATGCATGGGGGACTACCGACCTGTAACTTCCGTGAACAATTAGCCAATGTTCTTGTACCTAAATACCTAAGATATTTTAGTGTTTCAATTGTTTGGAGAATCAAGTCTTGTACTTCTGGAGTAAAAAAATTTCCCCATAGGAAAACAAATGTTAATCTTTGACGGGTACACTGATATTCTTGAACTGATCTCTCAACAAGGTTGGGCCACAGAACAAATAAAAACGAAAATTTTCCTACCACTCAAGTTCGGCCCGCTTATTAATATTTTATTTCATTTTTGATATTTATTTATGTATCCCCCATATATTCAGACAAATCCATTTCTTTCACCAATAATCGATAAACATAGGGCATACCAGTGTAATACCACAGCACGTATCATTCCAAGAATGCGATCCTTATCTCGATAGGAAGAAACCAAATTTAGGTTGCTTCCTGGAAGATTCATATTTCCTCTTCAAAACATAATGACAGTTTACAAGTTCATCAGAAACATTGTGATGCAAAATCCCGCAATATTGTGCAGTCCAGAAACTTTGAGTTTTTCAAAATAATATAAGTCACCATCTGTATCTACAAATGAACATGCTCACTAGAAGAAATGCAAACATTGGCGTTTTTAATGGTGTCACTGTGATTCACCCAAATAACTGCTTACGCAAACAAGCACACACGCAATGAGTGATGGTGCATAAAACTGTACATAAAGAATGCGACATACCGCGTACCAGATCGATAAGTTTTTACATTACTAGTAACTGGCCAGTGAGGACTGCAAACTGCAAAACCAGAGGCTATTTCCGCGAAGTTTCTCAAAAACAGACGTAGCCGAAACGGAAAATTATAAAGATACGAGGAGACAATATAAGCAATCTGTAATTTGTACCACACAATTTTTCGCGGCTACAAAGTTCCTGGAGATGGTATAAGAATCCATTATTACTAAGCAAAATCTCATGGTCCGTCACATGTTTCTGTTTTGCTGCTTCAATCCAAGTTTTGGCAGTAGCTAGATGGTATTTCTTATTTTCAAATAATGAAAAATAAGTGGTTTTCTACTTTGCAATTAGAAAATGCAGAATGAGAAATTGACATAAAATAGGAATAAAATACATTGACATATATATTCCCCGACTGAGGATAACAAGACGCATCTAGTGAAACATGGCTGTGAACACCTAATGCCCTAATTAACTAAAAGAAATCTTTACTTAGCAAATAGATAAGATGTTTCTTTAATATTCAAATATACCATCATTATTAGGGCTATAATAGGATTTTGGTTGTATGGTCTAGTTTACTAAACATTATATAACCAAGATAATGAAATACTTATCCTGAACAATTGACATTCAATGCTCTAGGCTTAATGCAGTATATATACACGAGAGCCAATATGGTGGACCTCGAGACAAGCTTCTTCACACCCGGTAAAGAACTGTGGCTCTTCCTTCTTCCCAATTCTACGTCTCATACCAGCTCATTGAAAATGCTGGTTTTGTAAGTGGACATGCATCTGAGGAGCGAGCTGTATTAGTACATTTGACAATAACTTGTCGTGATTGGTAAGAAGAAATGTAGAGTGTTGAATAGCATAGAAGAAAAAGAAGTTGAAATATTGTTTGTTATACTATCTAGTCACACGCACTGTTATTATAGCAGATAAACATGATGTGGATCCTACTAGTCCCTTGATATAAAAACAGGATTATAGCCAACTTCAAATTTGAGTAATGATAAACTTCTATACTAGTTACCAATTAATTCACCAGTTGTGTATTAACAAGAAGGGCAAAGCTGTCAATTAAGGCGTTTAAATAATTTAAGATTTAGATATTTTAGGGTTAAAATAGTAAACCGGTGAACTAACTGGTAAATCAACGGGGAAGTGTAGCATAACTCTTCAAATTTATCAATGTTTTCCCCTATTTTGATTAAATTAGGTCTTACAGTTTTCTTGTTAAGTTAGGGAAGTTTTCTACCTTAACATATACAGAGCGCGTCTTTCTTATGTAGCCCACGTTAACAAATCAATTCCATTTCAAATAGAATTTGCGCAAACCAATCACATCACATATATATCTCATGAGCCTGCTTTTACTATATATAGAAATCACCACCATTCAACTCCCCTCACTATCTATCTTGTTTCAAAAAAAGAAAAAGAAAAAAGGAAAAAATTACTAACGGAGACTTATCCAAACTATTATTATAAACTAAACATGACTTCTTCTCGGATTCTTCTTATTATTCTCTCAATTCTTTCGTTCGTTCAATTCTCTTCCCCTCCTATCTCCCTCCTGAGTTCTACCTTTTTTCTCCTCTTTCATTAATTTGGTATTAGGGCACAAAAACCAGATTTGATTTTTCAGCAACTAACCAGCTCAAGATTTCCGGAAGTTCAAGCCAGAATTCCTTTGATTCTAGAGATCAAAATCTTGCACACATTTTCTTGATTTGTTCGTCC
Source organism: Nyctanthes arbor-tristis (assembly GCA_963692815.1). Lineage (NCBI taxonomy): Eukaryota > Viridiplantae > Streptophyta > Magnoliopsida > Lamiales > Oleaceae > Nyctanthes > Nyctanthes arbor-tristis. The sequence continues at coordinate 9,168 of CAVNYN010207156.1, read as the reverse complement.
ACATCTGGTACTTCACTGAGGTTGTTCAATCCCGCTGAAAATACTTATTTGGGTTACAGAATCAACTCAGACCCCCAGACGCAATCCAAACCCTAAGCATCATTTGCATTATCAAAAAAACTTGCTGCCCAGCAACAATTTCATCGTACGTGGGTTAACCTACAAAAATCTAGTTCATGCTCATCATGAAGTTCTGCAGCTACTTCGAGATATGATACCTGGCCCAAATTTATCCACGGCCAAACCCACGCTTAAACAAAAACCTTTGCCCCATACAGATATTAATAAACAAACGCACAGAATCTTATACAAAAAATGCAAAAAAGATAACTTAAATCTTAAAAAGAGCAACAGAAATATTGTTCTGACAAAAAATAATTTGGAGTAATGTCGCTACTAGGCCCGTGCAATTGATCAGTTCCTTTCTATGAGGCATAAAGTTTGTTGTTATCAAGTATCGACTATTTCTAGTTGGTCTGGGGCAAGAAATCGACATCCTTGGAATTTGAAGGTACAAACTCATTAGCCAGAGTCAAGTTTTCTAAGCTGCGGAGAATCATACAAATCATATAGGATATAGAAATAGAATTACATGGCTTATTTCAATTTATACTACTCTATTCTGATTAAATTAGATTCTATAGTCTTCTTGTTAAATTAGGATTTCTTTAATTACTTATGGTAAGAGGTTTTAGTTCAACAGTATATCAAGAGGGTCTTGCTTTTGTAATCATCAAACTTCTATGAATTGAACTTGATTTTTCCTTCTCGAGTTCTTCTTATTATTCCCTCATTTCTTCGGTCCTTCTAATTCCCTTCACCTCCGTCGCGCCTACCTTTTCCCTTCTTCTCTTTGTTATTATTGCGTTTGGCATCAAATTTTTTTTTGTTGTTGCATTAAATCGTATTCTAAAATTTTACGGTAATTACTTATGCGTTTAAAAATATCAACGTCCATGCAAACCTACCCAATTGACGCATGTTGTGTGATATTTTAACAAATGTGGTCATTCTTATAAAGTCGACTTACCTTCAGAAATTAAGTTGACTTCTAGTAGTGAACTGATCGAGTAGAAAATATTACAAAGTTGAATTGTTTGGACACAACAGTAATTATACAACGTGTAGTAATTGTTAAGGATTCAGTTCATTTAAATATACTGTTACTAGACCTTTCAAGCCAATTTTGTTGTTATTTTCACATTAAAATATTTTAATTTTTTAAGCCCTACACATGAAGAAATAACGACTTCTAAAATCGCAATAAAAACCACGCAAATAGAGAGGAAAAGTGATTGTGGAAGGAAAGTGAGGAAAAGTGATTGTGGAAGGAAAAGATGGAAAAATGAGGAAAAAGTTAAGAAAAGTGGAAGCTGCCAAATATTTTTGTTCCTTTCTCACTCATCCAGATAGGAGAGCAACACATGGAGTGCATTGGAGATTCTTTAAGAGAGTTGAAATATCATTATGAACTGTTAGAGTAGAAAATCATGGAGCAGACTAACAACGCAAGTTGGTTTAGCAATGAAATGTACATAGTGATGAAAAGGTTTTATGTAGCTAAATGCAAATTCATCAGAGATCAAGCTCGTATTTTTTTTTTTTTTTTTGCTTGGCGAGGAAGTTCTATGTTAATCCCCGTTATAGACTAAAGAGTAAAGAATCATTTCATGTATGTAACTGCCATTTAGGTTCGTAATGACGATGGGGTTTGGAACAAGGTAGCTGATTGACTTCAAAGTCTCTTATCTATTCAACCAGAAAATTAACTTAATTATATTCTGTAACGAATATGTGCTCCATAGGGATGAGACCATTCTGAATTCACAATCAGGTCCCAGGGATCTCCCCAGGAATCTGTAAACGTAAGGTATATTATATGTCATAATTCCTCAAACATAAGTGAGCTACAATTTATTCAGCTTAGTCAACAGAGAATTAAGAGGACTAAATAAATGTCTAATGTGCGAAAGGACGGGAGTGACTTCATTTATTCGGCTATAAGCCATCAAGAAGCAGTAGCCGAAGCATCAAGCAGAAGGATCTGAAAGAGAATCTAGTGTTGAAACACGTAGACTCGTAGTATGAAACGAGAATCCCGGATGGGGTAACTGAGCTGCATGAAGTGAGAAGTAGAGGTTAAGCTACATTACATAACTGTTATTCTTTGAAGAATTGATGTGATCCAATAGGATGACAACCTTGCCCCTCTTAAATTATGATCCAAACTTATATAAGTATATATAATCTATATATATATATATATATATTTATCAACAGTTTGTCTGGCTTAATTTGATTGCGGGCTCAACTAAAAATGATTTTCCCGCTTATTGCTTGGCTCCTTTAAAAAACCAATTGATGATGTCATTATTCTATTATTATTATTATCATTATTATACTTTTCTTTATTGTTATACTTTTTTTAATTAATTAATTTAATATTTCTATTTTGTGACTCTCTCTACATATTAATTTAATATTTTTATTTCAAAACTCTATCTATATATCACATTTAATATTTTTATTTTGAGACTCTGTCTATATATTAATTTAATATTTTTATTTCAGAACACTATCTACATATTACATTTTAATTAATTTTACTATATATAATTGTATAATTTCATGATTTTATATTCTCCTAATATACTATATTTTACTTTCTCAGCATAATATGTCTATAAAACGTACAAGTGTTAAACATAGTATTCCGTAAATGTACGGGTGTGAAACTAATATAGATTATACTATCAGGTTTTAACGCCTTTAAAAGAAATAAAAAATAAGAATTAATAAAAAAATTATTGGTTTATTTATTATCCTTTTTTATTGTTATGTTTTTCTTTTTAATCATTTAATTTTATATTTATGTTTTTAAACTTTATCTACATATTACATTTTGGTTAAATATATCTCACATTTACTTAATGAGTTTGAATTACATGAAAATAGATAATATATCAATCCTAAGTTCAATATTACTTTTCCTTATTACTAGTAATTTCACCTGTGCGTTGCATGGAATGCTATGATCAAATAAAATGTACAGCATACAAATAAAGAATAATCCAATATGACAATAATTATTTATTCCATAAGCTGTTAAATTTTGAAAGCACAAGGAAACGTTCACAATAACCTACATTAAGCAAGTGAATTTTAGTTAAGTATGTTAAACACTACAAAAAAAAAATTATATAGGTGACATAAAAATAATGCTTTACATACCTAACGGTTAAAGAGAACACACGGTTATAAATTGTTGAATACCTCATTGTAAACAACATTCAATATAGACTTGCTAGGCTCACCATTGTCATCACATATTATGAACTTTAACCCATCACGATTCGTGACCCTCGAAACAGCTACATATATATAATTGGCCATGGGTGAACATAGGCCTCCGAAGGAAACTACCAACGTTCTCGAGTGACTGAAATTGACTCTTATTAATAGTCATCGCATAACATACCATAATGGGAACTGTCTCTGCTGAAATGTGAATGGCAATCTAATGTCTGACGGAGTGAGAGTTAATCTGGGAATAAAAAACTTCTGCCCGACTTTGGGTCCAGATAACATCTGAACCTCGATAATATGATCCCTAAGTCTCGTAACTAAAAGGCGTATACCATTGCACAATCCAAATGAGTAGTCAATATTTCACATAAGCATCACAAGGACACCAACTTTTAACTTGAGCTCATGGCTAGAGACTCCAGAACATTTGACTCCATTTAAAAATTCTAGTGAATGGATCTCACGAAGCAAATTATTATCAGAGTCAGAAGAAGTGGCTGAATCAGAGCTCAAATAAGTCTTCAGCTCAGATGGATTCTGTCTCACCGTGTAATCATTAACCCTATTGACCTCATCAATAGTAGGTGCAAGAATGGCACGTGAAACATTGTAAACATGATTGTATAAAAAAATTGTATAATTCAAAAAGATTAAACATGATTGTATAAAAAAATTATAAACTATAATATTTGACCTTTTTTGTATGTTTAAAGAAGAACAATATAGTTACTGACCATAATACAATATTTTTTATTAATGAAGATAAAAAATTGTCTACACAAAAAACCTAAAAAAACATTAAAGAAAGTTTTTGTGCGTAGTATGTATTAGGCTGCTAGTGTGTAACGCATGAGAAATTATGTTACATCTGATAAATTTAAGAAGAATAAATAATAAATAATAATACATATATTACAACATTTATAGTAAAATTTGTTATTTGACCATCTTTAACATGTCATAATTTTCAGACATTTTCATTTTAAAACTTTTGAAATATCTATATAAAATTGTCTATGAGTGAATATCAACTTTTTCTACAAAATACACATGTTATTTATTGCCCCGTTTGGTTTTTTTAACTTTTTTAATATATATTAATGATATTTAATTTTTCATAACATGCATCTTCTACAGAATAAATATTTTAATATGTTAACATAATTTAATTAGTTTTTAAAGAATTAAACCGTCATGACCAAATCAATTGGAAAAATCATGAATTAACTAATATTGGAGCCAATCTAGAAAACAACCCGACAGTGTGATATAAACACAGATATGGTTCATAATGAATAGCTCTTCCGATTATTTTTCAATAATTATCCATTAAAATTTTAAACATTTAGGAAACCCAAGGCCCATACGTCAAGGTATGCATAACCCTTCTCTAAGTACGTTAATATGGGTATACATTCTCAATTCTTTTCACTAAATTATCAACGTAGGATTTCATCTTTATTCCCAAATAAAAACTAAATTTATATTGTGAAGGTTGCATAAATGTTAATGAATTATATTACATAAAATAAAATTTAAAAATCACATAAATTTAAAACTGTTTAAAAAACTGAATTCAATTATTACTATTTTTTTTAGATATAAAAACCGAAGTCAAGTGGTTATTAAGATAAAATATATGAAAATTTCGTTTTGATGTAAGGAAATTCATATAGAAAGGGTAAAATCTTGATTAAGTTATTTAAATTATCTATATCTGATATTCTCTACATAAAATAATATATTAAGATAAGACCAAAAAAATAAATGAAAATAATAAAAAGATAAAAAAACCAAATTCATATTATGAATTTTGCATAAATGTCGATAAATTACATTACATAAAACAAAATCTAAAAATCAAACAGATTTGGATCTATTCAAAAAAAACCAAATATAATTTTTCTTTTAAAGAATTCAAGTAATAATCTATATAATTGTCATGCATTATTATGATTATTAAGATACAATATGCGAAAATTTCCTTTGATGTAAGGGAACTTATATAGAAAACTTAAGATTTTGATTTAGTTATTCAAATTATCCATTTGTGATGTTCTTTTTCTAATGTAATATATTAAGATAAAAAGATAAAAAAGAAATGAAAATACTAAAAAGATAAAAAACCAAATTCATATTGTGAATTTTGCCTAAATGTCAATGAATTACATTACATAAAATAAAATTGAAAAATCATACAAATTCAAAGCTGTTAGAAAAACCAAATTTAATTATAATTTCTAGATGCAGAAAACCGAATTCAAGTGGTTATTAAGTTAAAACATATGAAAGTTTCTTTTGATGTAAGTGGAATTATATGAAAAAAACTAAGATCTTGATTTAGCTATTTAAATTATCCATTTGTGATGTTTTCTATGTAAGATAATATATCAAGATAAAAAGATAAAAATAAATGAAAATATTAAAAAGATAAAAAAACAAATTCATATGGTTTTGCATAGATATCAATGAATTACATTACATAAAATAAAATTTAAAAAATCACAAAGATTTAAAACTATTTAAAAAAGGGAAACTGAATTCAAAACTTTTTTTTTTAAAAAATATAGAAAATCGATTTCAAGTAATACTCTGTATAATTGCATGTATTATGATTATTAAAATATAATCTGTGAAAGTTTCCTTTGATATAAGGGAACTTATATATAGAAAAGTTAAGATTTTAATTTAATTATTTAAATTATCTATTTGTGATTATCTTTATGTAAGGTAATATATTATGATAAAAAGTAAATAAAAATAATAAAAAGAAAAAAATCAAAAGCTATGATTAAGTGTTAAACCAATGGTCAAGATGCAATAACCGGATTGAGAAAGTGATTTTAGACGGGAAACTAAATTACTTTAATGTATATAATATATAGATTATATTTTTCCTTTTAATTATTTAATTTAATACTTTTATTTTGGGACTCTATCTATATATTACATTTTCGTTAGATATATCTCATATTTCAATAATGGATTTTAATTTTAAGTAATACTATTTAACACCACTAGTTTCGAATGTGTAATTTGATCATTTTATATTCTCCTACTCTATTGTATTTTATTTTGTCAGCATAATATATCCGTAAAACGCACTGGTGTATCTGTGAAATGCACGAGTGTGAAAATAATATATGCTCTGCTATCGAATTTTATTATCTTTAAAGGAAATAAAAAATAAGAATTAACAAAAAAATTATTAGTTCAATTACTATACTTTTCCTTTTAACCATTTAATTTAATATTTTTATTTTAAAACTCTATCTACATGTTACATATTGGTTAGATATATCAATCAAGATTTTAATATTATTATACTTTCCTTTATTAATATATTTTTCCTTTTAATCATTTAATTTAATATTTTTATTTTGAAATTCTATCTACGTATTACATTTTGGTTAGATATATATCATATTTGTCTAATAAATTTCAATTTTACTTTGTTAGATTGTATAATTTCATGATTTTATATTCTTCTACTCGATTGTATTTACTTTGTCACTATAATATGTCTATAAAACACACAGTGTGAAGCATATATAATATGTCTGTAAATGCACAGGTATGAAACTAAATACAAAATTATACTATCAAGTTTTATTGTTTTTAAAGGAAATAAAAAATAAGAATTAATAAAAAATTATTGGTTCATCGAGATATCGATGGACTGATAATAAGAATTTAAAATTATGTCAACAAAATATAGAATTGATTGCATGCTACTTGCAAATATAGAATGCATATTAATTCAATGCAATTTGTGTATTTCAGTTTCTTTATGACATTAAGTTTGACAAATACAATTATATTATATTTTATGTATGAAATTTCTTTAGAACTTTACACGTGCAACGTATGGGTGGAAATCTAGTATATATTAATATGAGAATGTGAATAAGATTGAAGGCATATAAAATAAAAGCATATATAAGTAGGAGAGTATATATATTTATTTATTCTTTTATTTAGTTTTTTAAGAAAATATCTCCACTCGAAAATCTAAATCCGATATATAACTTTTATTCTATCTATTATAATATATATTAGAATTACATATATTATATATGTGTATAAAATAAAAACATATATATAAGATATTAGAAATTTAATTTGAAACTTAATTAGCTGGGAATGTGTATATATTATATATACTATTAAAAAATAAATAAAAGAGGTATATATAAGCAAAATAGTGATTTTGATAGGAAAACTTACATATAGCCACTATCTACTTTAATATATACTAGTCTCTTACCTGTGCATTGTATGGGAACACAAAAACCAAAATAAGTGTACCCGAATTCTAAGTAGGGGTACCCATAACAGTTACATTTGAACAAAATTTGGACCCATGATGTATATTCTGCGAATTGAGATATTAAAGTCGTAGTATATATGCTATATCATAAAACTTGAATAGAAGTCCATTCATACTATCTTAAATAGAGGAATTTCATCTTCTGAAATCAGTAATGTAAAAAATGAATGAATACTTTGAAACTTGAGTGAAACTTTAGCAGTATGCTCTCACATGAATACCTTTGAATAATGCATAATTGAAATATATCTCACTTACTTTTCTAAATATTGATTTTATGTCCAGTAATTTGAGAATCAATATCTTCTAGAATGATAAATAAATTAATTTTCTTGAATGAATGTGTTTTCCCCCCTCCAACAATAAAATAGGAAAAATGGAAAGTTAAAGGAATATCAATTTTGACTACAATGTTTGAGAATCTAGGAGATGAATGTCAATTGGAGTAAACAAAATGCTAATTTTTTTATTCAGAAAATTTAAACAAAACTATTAACTCAAAATTATTGTTGAAATTGTGGTTCAAATTGTACTCCAATGGTTAAGATATGCTTGTGTTATGAGCCGGAGGTCTCGGGTCCAAATCACACATGCCCCTTCCTGAATTTCCCTCCCCTTCCCTATACACCCTCAATATCCACAAAAAAATGTTGAAATTTATTAGAAAAAATTATTGTTGAAACTATCCAAAAATAATTAAACAAAATCGTCAATGCATATCACCACAAATCAAACATAATATCCCTTAAAAAAAAGAAAAAGAAGTCAAACACAAAATGAATGTGTACTGGATTTTAGGACAATATCGAGCCCCCCCAAAATTGAAGATTATGATGGAAAACATACTTACCTAAATCGGGGCCAAAATCATAATGAGTTAGCAATTTTTTATTTTGGAGAGATAAATCAGAGGGGACAGATTTTTGGAAATGTATGAATATAAAAAAAAAAAGAGGAAAAAAAGGAAAAATGTCCTTTATGGTGCCCATTTTAGGCAGGGAAAAAAATATCAGAGCCTTAAGTCTCTTAATTAACTTTATTAGGTGGAGAAAAAAATACCAGAGACTTAAGTCTCTTAATTATATATATAGATGCCCCTTCTTGAATTTCTCTCCCCTTCCCTACATACCCTCTGTATCTACAAAAAAAAATGTTGAAATTCTTTCGAAAAAATTATTGTTGAAACTATCCAAAAATAATCAAACAACACAATATCCCTTCAAAAAAAAAAAGAAAAAAAGAAATCAAACACAAAATGAATATGGATTGGATTTCAAAATCATACTTAGTCCCCCCAAATAGAAGATTAGGATGGAAAATACACTACCTAAATTGGGGGCAAAAAATCATAATGAGTTAATTAGCGATTCTCTAATTTGGAGGGATAAAGCAGAGAGGAGAGATTTTCGGAAATGTATGAGTAAAAATTTAATTCAAGCAAAATAAGAAAAAAGAAAGGGAAAAAAAGAAAAATGAAAAATGACATCATTAGTTCTTTTATAGTGCCTCTTTAGGCGGGCGGGGGGGGGGGG
>CAVNYN010207147.1:0-12596 GCA_963692815.1 Nyctanthes arbor-tristis | reverse complement strand
CAAAATAACATACATGCAGTGAAGTTATTTTTGTTCTTTCCCCATAAAGGTACAACCACACTAACCCTACTTCTCGCCTTCTTCATCTTTGCATATCCCCCGTTTCTCTGCAACTTTCCATTTTCCCTCGACAACTCGGCAACCCTTATATATATTTATTCCCTTGGCTTCTCAGCAAGGGTTGTTGGGATTTTTTCTAATTACATTTAGAGTTTGAAACCAAAATAAAATTGTTAAAATTTTCAAACGTCATTTTTTTAGCAACTGTGCAGTTTTCTTCTCCTTGTTGAGATCGATTTTCGTCCTCACTACTCATCCATATAAAAATTCAAAAAATACAGACACCAAATCAAAGGAAAAATTTGGCACGAAACTAACCTACTTCAAAAGGAGACTCAAGCCCTTCATCTTCATCCTCCTCATTGCCGGCCAAGATGTCGATTTTGAACTCATTAGAACCGTCAAAAAAAGAAGTTCCAAGTTCTCCACCCTCACAACACGGAGCAACGTCTTCAACATCTTCCATGCTCGGCATTGGGATGCTTATTGACGGAATCGATCAATTTTTGGTCGGATTTGGCCAAGAATCAAAATTCCCTAATTTTGTCTCTCAATCTGGAAACCTACTAGAAGAACCGACCGTGTTTCTGTTTATGTGGAAGAGCTGATGCTTCAAAATTTTGAATTGTCAATTTATCGCGATATTTTGGTTTCAACAATTTATCGTGCAAAATTGCTTTTTGACCCAAAAATCACCCTTTGTACACGGGAATGTAACCGAGCCGCTACCAGTAGCGGGATTGCAAAAAAAAAAAAAAAATGGGAGGGAGGGTTGGGGGGACGGAGTGGGGACATTATTTTATGGTCACATCCGAAGCGCTTTGGATATTGAAAACCGGACTAATTGCCCCCACATTAATACTGCATTCATTACACTTAAACAATAGCTTTCTCCTTGAAACTTTCCAGGCTCTGCTCTTTTTATGGGCAAAAAAAACACTTTTAGCCTGAACGTTAGCGAAACAGAGAGAAATGGAATGGCCATCGACATCACCATCACCATCACCATCAAGTGTGATAGACAGAGCAAAGGAGGAACTGGAAGTTCTGGAAACCAACCATCCAAATGGCTTTCACTATTTGAAGTCTGAGCTTCAGATTTTCATTTACAGTTTTGAGTCTCACCACAACTTGACTTACCATCTGCCTACTTCTCCTTCTTTCCCTGTTCTCACTCAAGGTTGGCTACCTTTTACTCTTCACTATCTGTGTTTGATGTCTTTTTATGAAGATTTGAGTATTTTTGTTAGAATATGATATTTTCCCCATAAAGAAAGAATGTTGAAGTAACTTTTTCCTGTTCTTTTTTTACATCTGTTTCTTTTCCATTTTTTTACCAGTGGGAATGATTCATAAAAAGCTGTTTTCATTGCAACAGAGTCGTCAAACAGCAAGAAGAGAAAGGCTATCAGCAAGCCAACAAGCAACGGGGATATCGACGAAGCGCCGCCCATGCCCAAGATTCAGAAGATTGGTTCAGATGGAGAATGCGGAAAAAAGACGAGTAAGACTGACATGGTCCTCAAGAGAGCTCAACAATGTATCCAAAAAATTCGTCGATTCAAAGCCAGTTTATAATAGCACGATGTAGAGTCGAGCATGTAATGTAGCGGGATGCCTACAATGTTTCTTCATGGAAGATCAATGCCTGGCTTTGTCTAATATCTTATTCTAGTAGAAAACGGCTATAACGAAAGTGCCAGACCAAAGTGGCAAAAGTCCAGTAATCCCACCAAGGGAATAACAATAAATAAACTTCCCACTACAAACTCTGACCCTTTTAATTCCCAACTCCTCTGAATATTTCTCATTACCATGAGAATTCTTCGAGTTAGATTTCCTCTAGCAGGTCAACTCAATGTTCAATTCAGCATCAATTCAATGTGTTGCACCGGAGAAAAGGTAATCGAAGTGATAATAAAATAAGAGATATGTTTAACATCATCATAAATAATAGTAGGAAAGTTGCAAAATAACATAATACAATTGAAAAAATAATAATTCTTATTGACTATAAATTTTGAAACACTTCTTTGTACAATTCTTCTAAAAATTTCAATACTAATCTATAAATAGTTGTAAAATAGAGCACAAGTAAAATTTGTGTTGTACAATAGATTATCAAGTGGATTCATAAGAAATTAAAATAAGAAATAATAAAACTATAATAATTTGCGTGGTGGCGGTCAATTTCTGGATACATAATAGCTCGTACAATGTTTCAAACTTGCCAAATCAAACCAATCCAGAAGCACCACTGAATTGCATTACATAACTTAGCACTTGATAAACAAATGGCTTTATTTGATAATTTTTAATCACGAAACCTGCCACATAAGAACTGGAAATCTGTACGAAGTACAAATATTATCCATATATCCTTTGCATCAAGCAATAGGAACAATTTCCGGAAAAAATAAGAACAATTTCTGAGCTCTCTTCGACTTGTCAATCGATTCCCACACATAGTTTATCATCATAGATGCAATCAATTATCAAAGGACCAGCTTTCTTCCACAAGCCACGTTGCCTTATTTTTGAAGATCTCTTGCGGTACACATGTAAATGAAACTTGACCTTTAGTTATGATTAAATTCAAAATAAGTTAATAAAATTAATTAGCAAAAATGAAATATCGTAGGATACATATCAAAATTAGCAAAAATGAAGATCTTGAAAATTTTTCAAAAGATCCAAAGGATACATATATTTAGTACAGTAGAATCCTAAAAAGCACAAGCTTCCAACAAAATCCAAGTTTAACCCTGAATTTGTATCTCCACATCCTCAAAAGACACTTCTGTTTCTCACTAAATGCGTCTAAACAACCTAAATAGCAGTTAACCATTCTTCTTCTAGATATACAAACATTAGTTCCAACCATCCAATTCTACTATGGCAACCAAGATCATCATAAAAATCCCGAGAAAATATAAAATTAAAAAGATAGAAAACGTAAGCTTCAAACAGAAAAAATCCAAATCAGTTTCGAAAAAATGGATTTCAGAAATTACCTAAGCATGAGTTGTTAGTCAGTTTCCTGTAACCAAAAAATAGATGAAGGTTGTCACGAAGGAAAAACATATCAATAGCCTTCAGATTTTCTTCCTTTCGCGACTCTCACTTGCTACTTAATGGAAAAATTAAAAAATTAAAACACAAATCCACTTTTTATAAAGTATCCATAACAAAAATACGACTTTATATTCAAAATCAGATGAAGAATACAAACATACAATGTGAAAGATTTATAATCAAAATCAACACTTGCATCAATAATGATAATTTAAATGCAAATTGCCATAGCAAAGTTAAACATGTATAAATGTAACACACACACACACATATACATTCATGAATAACTAAACATATTGCTATAATAATTAAAACTCAAGGGATGACCACAAGTGCTTGAACTAAAAACTCAGCTGCTAAACTAATTAACATGCTCTGCAAAATAAGATGATACCTCATTCTAAGACACTAATTATCTTATGAATAACATGCATGACCTAGCAAGTACATACGTATTTGAAGTGTATTTATATACACTAAACTCAACACAAATAACAATTTGTTGTCATGCTTGATACAACATATATTGTCTACATCAATTAGAACAGTCCCGCTATGTTATTCGAGTATATATGCTCGTACTACTATAATCGGATAACGTAAAATACAAACATAAGTAATTACCCAATCCGATTGAAACAATAAAAGCAAGATAAGGATTCCCAAAATAACAAAAGGATGAAAATCTGAATAACATATCCAAATCCACAATAGCCAGCTTCTAGAATTAAAAAAAAATTACATAACAGTTGTATGAATCCTCCTGTTGATTTTTGTGCACAGAAAATTATAGCCCATCGAAGAACATGCATTTTTATTTGCACACGGAATTGTAATAAGCGAAAGAGCAACTGAAATTCCATTACAAAACTGAAATCAAAATTAAGAGGAAATCAAAAACTCTTACAGATTGAAATTAGATAAACCCAGAGGTATAAAAGTATAGCTTAATGGAAACATCAAACTCGTCAAAAGTTCATTATACAATGCTAAACATTACCTTTGAATCTCGTCAGAAGTGTGATGCGATAAAATCTGGTCAATGAGTAAGAAAGCAAAGAAATCTGTATGACAGTACCTATTGTAATAACGACACCAAATTAATCTAATGGATTATTTATCCATACAATGTTTTGCTATCAGCTGAGACTAAACATTTAAATATATTCTCCTTAATCGATAAAGTTTCCATGAAACAAACCTCATCACACCTAATTTGCAGCAAAACAACGCGACTGGTGTGGCCATTTGATTTATTATTCTCACCACTTCAACTGGCCGCCAGTATCTCATACTCCAAGCCACCTTCCTCATTTTCTGCCTACCCATGGAAATGAGTGTGACAGAAGTTCATCACCTAAAATAATTACAAATTCAGGTTAATAAATCTAATGAGTAACCACATAATCATGCAAGATCCTAGAGCACAACATATTATGGGGGAAAGCACCCACAGAAAGGCAATTAATTATATAGGTTTTCTTTAATATTTGTTCATCTTCATAAAAATATAACTCTAAAATAGAACTTACAAATAATAATTAACCAACAGAAACAGGTAATCAGTAACTACTCTAACGTATAATAAAAAATTTATCATTATTGTCCATATATGATTATTTTCCTGTCTTTTATCGTTATAGTAATGGTGGAAGTCATAATTTTAAATCCAAAAGAAACCGTCTAAAGAATGTCCGAATTGGATTATCCAATTCTACTCTGACCCAAAAAAAAAAAAAAAAAAAAATTTCCAACTAGGGTTCAGAAAGTGAATTTCAAAAATTACCTAAGCATCAATCGTCATTTAGTTCCCTGCAAGACCAGAATAGATGAAGGTTACCTTTGAATATTAACAGAAGTCCAAATTAATAGAAACATCAAACTTGTCAAAAGCTCATCATACAATGCTAAGTCTTACCTCAGACTCCAGTCCTTCTAAGTCTTAACCTTAATACTATTTATTTTCCTAAGTGAGTCAGAGGGTTGATCCGAGACAGAAATGGCAGTCCCTTTCTTAGATCGGTAATTTGCAAAAGGCGTAATTTTAACAATGCGTGGCATGGAATTCCAGCTAACTGGGAACTTTGGGTGGACTGTCCAAATCACTAAAAGTAGCCTAATTTCTGAAGTAGTTCGTGGCAGATAACTAATTAGACATTCAGACAAAAAATTTGCTCTAAATAAATATATTCATCGAAAGGTAGAAAACAGAACCGGAAGTATATCGATCTTACAAAAGAATATTCAAGATCACAAACCTCAAAATCCATACCTAATGGGAAAATTCTAAGCAAAAAATCAGAACTACGAAAAGAAAAGCAACAATTTCATATCACCTCATTGACGTTCAAATTCTATCACACCAATATGAATTTTAATTCATTAAATCATCTTTGTAAACATCCTTTAAGACAAATGTCAACATGATTCACTCTTTCTTTTCTTTTTTTTTTTTTTTTTTTTTTTTTTTTTTGCAACATTAGAACAGCTACCTTAATTTTGTCAATGCAGATGGTTAAAAAAACTGATTTAAAAGCTTAAGAACTGATTATAGTGAATTACCATCACTTCATATTCACTCTTTCCCCCATTCTCGAAGAGATCAAACGGAAACGATTGATCTAACCAGAGATAGGGCATAGGGGCCAATACCATAATAGATTACATCATCCACTTTGTTATTCTAATATAACATTGTAAAACATTCAAGTTGTAATATTCATAAGTGTGTTATGCTTATATCTATTGTTATTCTAATGGATTATTTGAAAAAGGAAAAGGACTTGAACTATTATGAACCTCTGGAATATATATATATATATATATATATATATATATATATGCAAAAATGAATTCCAAATTGTATCGTCATAAAGAAAATATAAACTCGCTGAAATTAATTGAGAACTCAAGTAAATATAGATGAATTCCATCAGGAAGGAAAATCATTATCATATCATCCAAGCAAACCAAAAATTGAAAATTCAGACTAAATTAAAACAGAATTTGAAAAATTAAAGGAGTGGAATCTTTTGAAAATGAAAAATCCCATTTGACTGTAGAAGAATTAATGGTGTGAGGGCATCCAACCTTGGGTAAAAGGCAACCGGAAACAGTAGCGGCAGCAGTCGGCCATCATATCAGCAAACAAAAATAGTTGAACAACCAAGTACCATCAATCTATGCAGTGCGAGAATTTACTGAAGAATAAGACAACCAAGTTGCAGAAGATTTTATAAGATAAGAAATAGATGATCAAAGCAAAATATGATGATAGAAGAAACGGATATTAAATGCACAGGAAGATTCTCCTCTAAATAAAAATTCTTTGGACACTTCAACCACAGCTTTTAAAAAAAAAGTAACTATTTTCCAATGGGAAATTCTCAAAAACAAAGCCACAAGGAAATTAAAGCAAAACCGAAAAGAAAAAAAATTTGGAAGTTTTCACAAATTACATACCTTTAATTATGTCCATGTCCGATTCAAAGTGGTCAAGCTCCCCAATTGAAACTGATGAATTGCAACACGCTTATAATCTACAAACCAAATTGCCATTTTAGTAGACCAATCGAAGGAAAATTTTAAATGGAAAACTGACTACAAATCTTGAGAGTATCGGAAGGGTAATTGACGGAAGACCTTAAGAGTGTTAGAGTCGAAGAAATCAGACTCCTCATTGGAGCTGTTGTTGCTGTTTCAATCAATTGTAGCGTGACGGCCATACTTCGCGTCAGTGGACGCCGATTGCTTCCATTATCCTTGATTGCTCAAACTTCGCCACCACTAAAGGCGCGATGGCAGGTGCCGAATGCAGAAGACACCTTAGTGTCGATGAACGGCCGAAGATTGATCTCCGTCCCTGACAATGACGAATCCGCATGTTATTGGAGAAGAACGAAACCCATTACCACAATTTTGAGAAGAACAAAACCCATTAATCGGTACAGACAAATGTATCGGGTATTGGAATGTAAAACCGCGTGTTATTATTGTCTAACGATTCACATCTCCCATGCTGTGTGAGAAGGTTAAAGAGAGAGAATAAAAAAAGAACCACAAATAATATATAAATAAAATAAAAATAAAAATGAAAATGAAAATAAAAAAAATACTAGCTGAGTTTGGGCAGGAAAAACAGGCAGCGGGCCCTCAAAACTCAGCTGCTTTAATAGTGTAATATAGATTTCACTTCGACAAAGCAACAGAAGGAAACAAGTGACTAGTGCCTTTAGTTAAATAAATGATGTATCCAAGAACATCATGAAACATTCCCTTTCTGTTCTCTTCCGTTTCACTCTTCAATCATCTTTCAAAACCAACTTCCTTTTCCGTGTGACGTTAGCCCACCATTTCTTAACCATCTTGCTTAACTTCAACTGTATTTTTCAATCTTAAATTTGTCAGCTTACTCTAAAAACATTTTTTCATACAGAGGAAACAATTTTCGCTGATATGATTATGATTATAAATCGAAGTTAGAAGGACAGGTAATACTTGAATTCATCAATTAGCTTTATCATGGTATAAGTGATCCAATGCCCTGGAAAAATGTGGAGAACACAGACTTTAGTGCACCGGTCATGCACTCTGGACATATTGTCAAACAAAAGTAACACAAGTATGGCTCAAATGTAAAAGCAATCTCCAAGAAACATAAAATGAAGCAGTGATTTTAGATAGATCTACTTCTATCAAAATTCTCATATAACAACAAAGAGGGGATCACAGAGGTTCCAGCTGACATCACATATGAGGCATTAATTTTTTTGTCTTTTTATATTATTATTACAATTGAATCTCAATATATTTAACACTCTTCTTGTCGTAGGACACCAAAGAACTGACTGTCCCACTGTTGTTTTGCTATGAAAGAAGTTAATCACCATTCCAGGGCGTACAAATTAGATGTTTTGGTGCAATAGCAGTGTACACAGATCAGATATGTTAGCATAATTCTAGCATATGGAATTTAAATGACGATAATGCATGTACCATGCTTTTTGTTAAAGACAACTTCTTTTGTTGCAGTGTGTACGCAAAATGATTCTAAACCTGTATGGTCCTATGCAAACAATTAATAAACTAGTCTTTATCACAATATGGGAAAAGACATTTTGTAACCAAGAAAATCTTCAGCTTTACATAACCACATGCAATGGAGAAAATTCATAACATTACAACTCTAGCTATCTTTTCAACAGTTATTTTACAACTTGCAGAATTGCAACTAATGTTAACAAGGTGATGCTTTTGCAAGAATGGAACCTCTAATAACTCTAGTCTTCTGACTTCTGTCTAAATTAAGCAACATTTTTTTTACACTAGTCAACTATCAATTTTATTTTGTTGCTAATAAAATGCACATTAATCTAAGAGTGATCACTGGCTGATCAGAACAATTGCCAAAACGTGTTATAATGTATGGTCAAGAAAGGACTTTCTTTGATCTTCCCTTTTAAATTCAGCCTGAAAATCATTCTACTTAATTATTGAATACATCTCCCAAAAGACACAAAACATTAACCTCTAATTTACCAAGTACAGGCATTATTCCTAACTTGCCCCAGCTCCCTCAATACCACGAAAGAAAGCATAAAGGCATATGCAGTCAGGATATTAAGGTGAATCAATGCACAAGAGCGAAAGAATCTTTTACACAAAGTGGTTAGTTGTTGAGAGAACATTTTCCAACTTCGAAATGCCCTTCTGTGTTTTAAATCACTGTACTTCCCAGAAAGAGCATGTAGATAAACTAGCTTAAACAATAGGAACAAGGGAATAGTTACCTCTGAGAAGCATCTGGTGTATCCCAACTTCTGGTTCCTTTATGCATCACAAACCATCGCACTTGGTCCAACTTGTTGAGAATCTCTTGAGCAAAGAAGCCTCAAATCCTTATCGTCCTGGAAGCCAACTGCTCAGGCAAATTCCTCATACTATGCACCTAATTAAGTCACTTCTCCAATTCACTTTCTTGATCATTATTCAACTCTTCCACTCCATAACCATCAGTGTCCACACTCTCCTCTACAACACCAACTCTGTCTAAACCTCGACGCTCTAAAAGAACAAGATATAGAAGCTTCCTCCGAGCCTCATAAACTGGATTAGGCTCAACCAAGCATCCTCGCTCATATGCCTCCCTCAGAAACACAGTGTGCCTTTTCCCTTTGGTCGACAAATAGAATATCCCAGGATGATCCAGGAACAAATCCCTTATATTCAAATCAATACCAAACCACTTTCTGAAATGACTAACTTTCTCCACCTCCACCATCTTCTCCACAGTCAAGCACAAGAATTCGTGCACAATCCCCACTGCCCGCTTCTCCAATCTCATCATTCCACTCTTACTCCTTATATTCTCCGCCACCCCCATTTCCTCATATGGCCCAATGTAGGGCAATCTCTGCCATTCCTTGACTTTCGCCTTAAAATTCTTCCTCAAACGCATTCCTGGTGGAAACCCATGTTTGAAACTAAACTTTAATTCAGTCCTATCCACACTAGAATCCTCTTTGCAACATTCCTCTATCCTCCATTTATCTACAGCCGGAACCAGACAATCCTTTGACACGTTAGAAGTATTGAGCTTTAAAACATGAGTATTGGGCTCATTTCCCTCGGCAAGCGAAAAGAGGTCAGGGTTTTTCAAAATAACAGAGTCCTCAAAGTCATCGGGGAGGCCCAATTCTCTCCACACCTTAAAAACAGCTCGAAGCGGCAGCTTTTTGGTCACTGACATGGAAAGAAGCTTTACCAATCGGGTAACAACAAGTGGAATTGAGGCCTCAATGGCCTCAGTTTCTTGACGGATGACATTTAAGACGGCGGGAGTGAGGGCACAGTATGGCTGGAGTTTTTCGGGGTGGTGGAAAATGCGGAAGATGTGGGGGAACTTGCGCAGGAAAGCAGCGGGGCCTCTATTCAGGCTGAGTTTCTGGGAGAGGCGATGGAGAAAGTCGAGGGAGACGGAGGGCAGGGTGGAGTTTGAGGCGAGAATGAGGTCCTGGATGGCGATCGCTTTGAGAAGGTGCTTGTATTTCTCCATCAGCTTCTCCAAGGTAGGGTCTCTGGCTCTGGAGGCTACGTACTGGGCAGAGGTAGTTTTACTGCGGTGGAGGAAGGAAACAGCGGAGGCCGAAATGGGACTGAGTTTTCTGAGGACTTGCGCCGCCATCTGGCTGCTCTCACGCCTGAACTCTAGGGCCGTAGTTTATTTTGCGAAACGGCTGGAAGACAGGAAACTATTGATCTCAATCTCTCTCTCTCTCCCTCATCTGGATCATCTATTTATCGGCTAATTAAAGCTATCCAACTCTAACATTTCATATTATTGTACAATCTAATCTCTAACATTTGAAATATAACAATTTTAATCTTAAATCTCACATTTTTGGTACAATCTAACTTTCTAACTAAAATAGATTATAATACCCTTAAATTTTAACTGAGCCAATAATTTATAAATAAGAAATAAATAAAAAATTTTAAAATAAACATATTTTGGTTACATTTGACGAAAAAATCAATCAATAAGAATTTTGGTATTACATTGTGTCATATTGATCTACTTCACAGTACACATAAAGTAGTATGAGGTGGACTGAATTGATGTGTTGGGCGGGTGATGTGATCGAATTTTCAATTCGTTTATCAATCTATTTATTTTTTTTAATTAATAAGTTTTTTCTCATTTATTTTACATTTTTTATTACTTTTAATTAAATAGTTATTGCGGATAGATCAAGATAGATACTTCTCGTCTATCCTGCTTTGCGAGATTGCAGTTCATAAAGATACATTTCCATTCAAGTGTCGAGTTCACTGAAGAATAGGCATTTTTTGCCATTATTATATTGGATATGTATTGATAGTTCAGTGAACTTGATAAAAACCCACCTCAATAGAGAAATATTTTTATGATCCATAATGCCGTTGAGCGTGATAGATCAGAAATGTCTGTCTTAATCCATCCGCAATGACTATTTAATTAAAAGTAATAAAAATGCAAAATAAAAGAGAAAAAATTAAAAATGAAAAAAGAATAAAAATACTAATAGCGGGATGAAAAATTTTGATCCCGCATCGACCGACTTGCAAGCCAATTCGGTCAACTTCATACTACTTTAGGCAGATCCTGAATTGCATCAATCCAATCCACTGTCATTCCTAAATTCTTATTCATTTATTTTGTTTTTCAAATATTACCAAGATATATTTTTTAATTTTTTGCCTATTTTTTATTTATCAGTTTTTATTTTGATGCAAAATTTAAGGGTATTATAGTTTTTTAGTTAAAAAGGTTAGACTATACCAAAAATATGGGATTTGAAGTTAGAACTATCAAATTTCAAATATCGGGGTTAGATTGCACAATAATATGAAACTTAAGGTTAGATAGTGCTAATTAGCCTCTATTTATTTATGGGTAATTTTCACTCTGGTCTCTAATTTTTCAATATTGTATCAATTTTGTCCTTATTCTTTTTTAAAAAATACTAGGCTCCTAACCTTTCATTTATTATCATATTATATCACTAACATTATTTTTCTTCCACAACCTTTCAATTTTTCACAATTACTCCTGATTAATATGACTATTGTGCTCTTAATTCTTTATTTTACTATAGGTCCCTAACTTTTCAATTTTCATATAATTTTGTCATCATCATTTTTTAAGCATATAGGACTCCAAACATTTCATTTATTGTCGTGTTACATCTCTACTAACACTTTCCATCCTCAACCTTTCAATTACTAAAGTAAATTCCTATTAAAATTACTGCTAACACCTTCGTTCCATTCTAAATCCGCCACATTTCCTTTAGCTGCCGTCAGAATATAATAATGCAATTTTAGAACTTATCATTAAAGTGATGTCATTTCCAACAGCAAAAAGAGAGGGAGAAGAATTCACTTTTTCGCAAATTTTTTGAAACCCCAAAATCCGTCTTGCCATCCATAATTGGTGGATCAGATCGAATTGAGACGAATAATATATCTGGAGCAAATCAGGGTGATAACAATCACAGAAGGAGACAATAAATTAAATTAGAATTATAATATTAAGTTTATGTTTTATTTTTTATAAATCAAAATCAATTTTTTTAGGAGATATATCAAATCCGTGCTCGCACGCGATTTATGGTATATTAAGAGATCCAATCCGATTCGTCATACTGATATTTAGATTGACAACTTTTTTCAATTTGGAAGGGGTTGAAGATTTTATAAAATTTGTCGAGGATAATAGAAAAAGGAAACGGGAAGAACTGATAGTATGTCTCTGCCGCGATTGTAAGAATCTGTAAAAGTATCGTAGCTATATGGAAGTGAAGCACTGTAGAACCATTACCCAAGCAAGCAGCATCCAAGGGAAAAGGAAAATAGCCCACGAGTTTTGAAGTTTCTTTGGCTCGCCCTAATCTCGTTGACGATGCAACATTGGTTTCCCT
>CAVNYN010207123.1:0-51258 GCA_963692815.1 Nyctanthes arbor-tristis | reverse complement strand
CTTACAAACCACCCCCCCCCCCAAAAGAAAAAAAAAAACCTGAATAAAAAAAAAAAAGGCACTCGCTCTCACTTCTTGCAAGGTAGACAGATTTTAAATTCATGCACAGGTTGTTAAAAGGGACTGGCCTTTGTGTATATATATGACTATGGTGCCCAATTTCTTAGATTCTCGTTTTTTATTTTAGAACTAAATTTAAAGCTAGGCAAACAACTTCCAGAAATTTTGTTTTTGTGCTGAATTTAACTTTCACCTGAAACTTCTTGAATGGAGCTTGCCTCAAATTTGAAATTAATGTCTTTGGTAGTTCAAGAAGACACAAGATTCTTTAGGACACAAACGAGTAGAAATCTAACCATTAACATAACGGAGAGCTATTTATCTTATTAATTAATTAGTTTAGCAATTTTTGTTGAATTTTATTTATTTTGGAACTCATACAGGATTAAGAAATTAATTGATATGGAGGCACTCGGTCTTTCTCGATTAGCCGTGATTGTTTTTGACATGCACACAGATGTTAAGGGCTATTCCTTGTTCACACTTCCTCAAGTCAGGTTTGACTTTAATATCCTGTAGAGTCCCATTTGGTTTTTGTTCCTGTTATGTTCTTTGTGACATTCGTTGTCCAAGATAAATTTTGATATAAAAGTAACCTCTGCGTTTTAATGCCACTGCATACGAATCTTGTGCTCTGCAAATTGTGAGATGACTGTATGTATACTCAAAAATCAAATGCATGTACTCAAAAGTTAGCCTCGAGTGACCATTTGTGATCCACCCAAACACAGCCCTCGCACACTTGAAAATATTGTTCATTAATAAACACAATCTATATTTTACCAAAACGCTAACCAAATGTTATTCCATTTCACATCTTGTTAATCTGTTTTCTCATTCTTTGCATGTGATAGAGATGAGTTCTGGGACTTGTATAAAACCCATTTTCACCATCAACTGCTTGAAGGTGGTTTCCGTATATTTCTCTACGGTCGAGTACCAGCTAATTTTGAGACACAGAAGAGGAAAACTGAAGCTAACTGAACAATAAAGGATTCAGCCATAGTTTTTGTTGCCGAAATGGTAGCCTACGCGTCTCTCCAGTATGCAAGGTGAAAAAGAAGCAGCTTATGACAGTTTGTTGGATAGTGGCGAAAACAGACAGACAGACTGTTAAGTTGTCAAACTATACGTGAATGTGAAGTATGCAACTGTACAAGAGTTGTGTATGTTGTAAAACTGCCGAAAATCTTTTTTGCCATTCTCCTTTTGCATTTGTAAATCATTCCCAAATTCATTTGGGGCTAAATTTTGGATCTGAACATTATTTTGTTACCTAATTTAAGCTGCTTTAACTTTTGCAGCTGTCTATAATCTGATATTGTCATAAGCGGTACTGAAACCGGGTTTATTTCTATTATAAGAAAACGGAATCATTTTTAGCTACATATTTTGTGAGATTTATCTATGAGGCTTACCATTGAGCGAGTTAGCTTTTTCAAGTTTTTGCAGTGGATCTTAATGTTCTCTGTGTGTTTGTTGATCTTAGTACTTCTACGCTTCTAGGACAAGAAACTGGACAAGAAACGTTGTTACTTGCAACGGATACTTTTAGATTTAATGAGTAATGTTATTTTATCTACAAAGGTGATCATTACATCTTTAGGTCGTATATTAGATGATAAATGTGTTTCTTGAATCAAATGTTGCTAGCTAATTGAATCTATAACATTGTTTTATGTTAAGTTAATTGTTGCTAACGGTTAACATATTGTTTCACGATTAACCTATTGTTCTGTGTTTTTAGATAAAAAAATTTCATGTGCTGTCTTATCCTAATCTAAAAGCTTGCTTATCTCGAGTTTAAACTAATTTTATATGAAGTAGTCACAAAATCTGTCAAAAGTTAATCTTGTTCTAGCTATGTTAATCTTAAATAAGATAATAATATAATAAAACTTGAAAATTTTAATGACAATCTCATGGGGGCGGCAATGATAAATAAAGATAATAATATAATAAAACTTGAAAATTTTAATAACAATCTCATGGGGGCGGCAATGGTGAAAGCAACGGTAAACTACGTTGAACGGCCAAATGTAAGGAAGTAGCCGTAAGCATGATGTAGCGACGGCCACATTACTGTTTAGTACCATTAGGGCACCATACGTCTAATATTAGATTATTTGTACCATATACGCGGTCTCCCTATTGGACGTGGAAATTCTTTAAGGCCGGATGGCTCATGAAAGAAATGTTGTTAACGAAACATGGCGTTGAAATGACATGCGGCTAACTCATAAAGTCATGTGAACTTTAACCATGTTTTTTTCTTGCTTTTTCATGTTTCTTGATGTGTCAGTTGTTGTTTGTTGGTCTGTTTGTTTTGCCTGGCCATTACTTTTGCATGGCTAGCTTATGTGCTCTGCCTTATTTTATCAATAAATTCATTAACCATAGATTTGTGGTTCTTTTAAAAAAAAAAAAAAAGATATTAATTGAAAATATGCATGCATGAATATTTTTAGAAATATTTTAGGTGGGACTTCAAGAAATACAGAGTAAGTAGTTGAAGAAGGTAAATTGAGTTGGGAAGATTTATTTTGTGCATTTATATATCTAAAGAAAAGAACACTAATTCATTTGGCTAATTGTTTGGAAGTATTTTATAATGCCTAATATTTGAAAATCAATAAGGATCACGCATCATGTAAACATCGAAAGAGGTGGCAATACCCGCATATGTAAAGAAAATATGTGATATATGTTTTACGCATGTCACATGTATAAAGATATTTTTCACACAGAGAGAGATAGAGAGTCAAATTTGTCATATTCTTGTTCTAACTCTACCGGTGCCTTTCATTGTATTCTTTTTAACTGTCTTTTTACTCGTCTTATTGATTAAATTAAATGTTAAAGTAATGAGAAAATGTCTCCTTAAATATATGTTATTTTAGAACTTTCTTCTTATATTCTTTCCAGCTATTGTTTTAGAATTTGAATCGTTCAACTCCTTTGCTAGTTGTTAATTTTATCAAAATGGATAATAAAAACATGGACAAATTGGTTGTTTCAACATTAGTATCTTTCATCCCCATGTTCGTCAATGGTTAATACTTAATATTCTACCCATTCTTCAAGACTTGAAAAAAAAAAAATTATTAAGAAGCATAATATTTTCTTTCCTCAGGAATAATATCAGAAGTAATAATCAGTTAATCATTCATGAAATGAAGGGTTACGTAGAAGATGGATAGTTGCAATAGTCTCAAACGGAAGTATTAACCTTCGAAATAATTAGTGGAATAATGAGTGCGGATATTTTCGTCCATTGAATAACTACTAAGAGTAAGTTAAGTTTTCTCAAAGAATGTAAGGGTGAATAAGAAAAGTAAAAGATTATTCTTGGTCCACACACAATTTTTTTTTTACATTGAGGATACGGGGGAGGGGAGGGGAAATGGAGTGACGTATTTCTTTCATTCATTCATGCATAATCATCATCGTCATCATTATTATTACAGGACTTCACATTGAACTTGTCATTCTACGAGTATGCGACAATAACACATTGTTTGTATATTTATAAAATTTTCAAGATATTTGTTTAGGTGAATATCCTACATAAGGAAAATAGTATAAAAGTGATATTGTTTGTGTCATTCATTTATATGGTAACTGACATCAACGTACGAGGTGTAATTTTTGTTTTGAAAGAAGAATATATGCATAATACAATGTGAACATGATGGACGGTGTTTCTATAAAAATAGATCTAGTTTCAAATTGGAACCAGATCTGTTCATGTGGCGCTCAGTCAGCGCGACATTGTTTTACTTATAAGGCCACCTATTTGGTTAATAATTAACAAAAAAAAAAAAAAACCCAGATCCCTCACCTTATTCAAACCCGTCTGACTTCCCCTGAGCCCCAAAGTATTGAAAATCAACCGTGAACGTCCCTCCTTGAACAGCGCCGATCTATTGACCGGCAGTTGGAGAAGAGCAGTCATCGGAGGAGGTAGAAATTAACCGAACTATATCCCCTCCTTTTTGACCGTCGAAGTCGTCGAATGCCGGAGCAAGAACAGCAGCGGCGTAGAAATGACTGGGGATTATCCTTCAAGTTTCGACAAGCTGATGGTATTTCAACTATCAGTTTTTTTTATTCTTTTTCCCCTGCTTAAGTATCTGACAGTTAATTTGAATGAATAATATGCTATTTTTCCAATTCTGAGCATACATGTTGCCAAAAATAATTCAAAATTAAAAAGAAAAAAGAAAAGGAAAAGGAAAAGAAGAAGAGTCCTTGGAGGAAAAGGAATCAAAATCATATAAGGAATTATCTTGTCTTATATTCTAAGTCAACGGAACCTATAAATAGAGGTGTTTTCTCCTTCTTTTATGTACAAGAGTGACTTGAGTCTTTGAGAGAAAAATTGGCGAGCTTTTTTATCTTGTGAGTTTTTCTTGTAACTCTTTGAAGTTTGTTCAAAGAGTAGAAAATTAGGTATTGTAAAGTTTGAGTATTTTTCTTATAATATTTGGGGATTGTGAGTTTTGGTGAGTGAAATTCTATATGGTTGTAGCGACTTGAATCATATAGTGAAAAATTTTAATAGTACGTAAATTTGTCTTTATTCTTTTATTTTTCCTTGTCTCATTAAATTCCTCAAATAACAGTTCTGCAGGTGTAAAAAGGAATTTACCTTAATTCCCAATAGTGATATCAGAGCGTCATGTTTTGTTCGAGGTGAAGCAAAGGAAAAATATGACATACGAAGTGGTGAGAATCAAGTTTGACTTGTAGCTAGAGCAAGTCTAGAATTTATTGATTTTAGTTAGACGATTTAAAGCTTTCACAGGAGAACCGTCCCTGTGTTCTAACAAAGTTGTTGGAACAAGTATGAGCGATAGTGATTGAGAATATTTATATTTGAAGACTGGAAGCAGGATGTGTCTCCATCTAGTCAGGAATGTTCTTGTAAATATTCATCGAGTATTTACTGTGAAGGAACTGTGGTGTCAATTTGGAGAGATATATCCGGTAAGAGCTTCTTTAAATTTATTGCACTTGGAAAAATAATTTAGTTGTTTGCGAATTGGTATAGATACAAAAATTCTCATTGTGATAGTCTGAAAATTGATGGATCTTGCAACTTGGTGTTGTAGACTGACTGGTCTCGTGAGAAAACATTATCTAAGTGGAACAGGTTGGGCTACTGTTCAGATTTAGACAATCCTACTTTCTTAGTGTGAGGGAGGTGGACATGTGCTATGAAGTAGGTGAGTACATCC
This sequence comes from Nyctanthes arbor-tristis, assembly GCA_963692815.1. Lineage (NCBI taxonomy): Eukaryota > Viridiplantae > Streptophyta > Magnoliopsida > Lamiales > Oleaceae > Nyctanthes > Nyctanthes arbor-tristis. Next base: position 45,958 of record CAVNYN010207123.1, on the reverse strand, counting down.
TCATAGCGTATCAGATCGGTACCATGGCAAAGGATGTTTATTACTTATAGCGGTTATATTTACACACGGGCATTGGTTGACAGTGATGGAAGATGTGTGGTTGTAGTAACGTCGATGACTGATGAGCTCTCTAAAAAGTCAACAAGAGAGTTGCACCACAAATTCCAACAAGCTTATTTCGATATTAAACCAATGAAATGCTTGAAATTTATTGTTAATTTTAAGTAGTTATACTCATGTGGAGTATGTGACTGTCAAAGTGTTGAAAGCTTACTTCGTAATTTCTCAAATATTGTGTATAAAGCTGCAAAAGGAAAGATGGAGATTTTAACTTATTTTGACAAGGTGGAGATTGTTGGGTATGTTAAAAATAATCTAAAATTGAAAAAGAAAAGGAAAAGGAAAAGAAGAAGAGTCCTTAGAAGAAAAAGAATTCGAATCCTATAAGAATTGTCTTGTCTTCCAAGTAAACAAAGCCTATAAATAGAGGTGTTTTCTTCTTCTTTTATGTACAAGAGTGACTTGAGTCTTTGAGAGAAAAATTGGCGAGCTTAGCATCTTGTGAGTTTTTCTTATAACTTTTTAAGGTTTATTCAAGGAGTAGAAAATTAGGTATTGTAAAGTTCGGGTATTTTTCTTATAATACTTAAAGGTTGTGGTTTAGTGAGTGAAATTCTATATAATTGTAGCGACTTGAATCATGTAGTGAAAAACTTTGATAGTTTGTAAATTTGTCTTCGTTCTTTTATTTTTTCTTGTCTCATTAAATTTTTTAAAAAACAGTCATGCGAGCGTAATAGAGGAATTTACATTAATTGCCAACATACTGTTCTTCAATTTTTTAGGGGATTTCACGCTATCGACAGAAAAACAAGCCAAGCGCGAAGAAATTGAAGATAATGTTCGTAAATTTTTTCACATTTCCAATATCAACTGAAATTATAGATTTATAAATTTATTTGTTTTTTGGTTGTTTCTTGGTTCGTGTTTGAACGGATAAACAGGTAGTTTGGATTACCGGAGCCAGATGCGGGATTGGTATTTGGATTAAGTTAATAGAATTTTCCAAAGTTGTTTGAATTATATTATTTTTACCAGTACTTTTTGGTATGCATTTTTGATCTGTTAGTCTCGTTATTCATGTAAGAAGTTTAATGTGACATCTGCTCACCCGAGTTTCAATGGTTATTTCTTTGACGGCTTCCGATCTCCTCCAGTTATTGGTTCGACTGCCAGTTGCTGCTTGAATTTGGGCGACATTCGATTTTTGGGGGAGGGTTTGCTGCTCTGTAGAAGAATGCAGGGAAGCCAGACGCGTTTGAAGATCTGCTTTTTTTCTTCAACCAGAGATGTGGGCCCCATCAATAAAGCCATGTCAGCACTATATGGACATATCTGGTTCCAGGACTGCCCTGATGCTAATCGACGGTCGATTAGGTCCCCCAGCTAAAAAGTATCGAAAAGTTTACAATCGAGTTCTTTGAAATATATATCTAAAAAAGACAATAAAAATAACGTGTATACAATTTTAACATAAATTTTTCTTTAGCCTAATGATAAATTCCTACATTTATATTTCCATCTTTAGTTATAAGTTATAGGTTCAAATTCTTATTCTCATAAATTTGATTTTATTTTTTAAAAGGCAATTTAAATTGTATTTATTTTAAATTTTTTTAAAAGAGCCCCCATTTAAATTTCGTATAGGCCTCCTGAAATCTATTAACCAGTCCTATCTGATTTCAAATTCGAACATATCTGTTTTTATAGAAAACTCCACGTGAGGGATACATCAAACAAAATACTGAGACTCTAATGCCAGACCACACCCATGACTCAACCTCCGGCAACCAATCAAAAATAAATAAAAAAATAGTAACAATTACCAAATAAAAAATTAATTTTTAAAATAAAATAACCAGACATGCTGACATAACGTTAACATAATGATGACGTCATCATAAGACCGGCCGGAAAATTTATGAGTTCATACTGCAAATTTCTCCCACTTCTCCCTCCAATCAAATTAGAAGCCCCCATTTTTTTAATTCCCGTCCCATTTTCAGTCAAATTCGATTATAAATGCTGAAAACAGCACAGACATGACGCACCTATATATATAGTGGATACGTGGAAGAACTTCGGATCAAAGAAAACCGTAGAAGTTTTTTGTATATGAGAGCTGTCTCTAGATTCTTGATCTTGGATATAGGCACAAACAAACTCAACCGGACAAATAGCAAGACGGTTTCTTGTTTTTTCAGAAAGATCATCATGTCTGCATCAGATACAACCAGTTTAGGATTCGAACAGCCCAGATTGGTTGCCAAGAAAATCTTGGCCAAGCCCCAGGGTGAAGGAGACGGTGCTGTTGTCAGAAGAAGCATTGGAAGGTATAATTGATCTTTTCTTCAATCAATTGGGTACTGTTTCATTGAGTTTCTTTGGATATACTCTGTTTGGTTTATAGTCGTGGAATTGATACAAATGTGAAGTTTACAGACACATATATTGATGTTTTCTTGTGTCTTTTAGAAAATTTTGTCAACGAGATAGTACTGTTTCATTAAGTTTATTTTGAATTTTCGATTCTGTTCATATTTTGCGGAATTTTGGTCCTGGATTGATGAAGATGACAGATTGTGTATGTGTTCTAGGAGTTTCTTGTTATCTGGATGTTAATTGCTGACAGATTTTCTGGCTAATTTTATTGCAGGCCTGAATTAAGGTCTCTTGATCCCTTCCTCATGCTGGATGAATTTGCAGGTGCACACTACTTGTACTCACATTATTAAAGGAAAAGAATGAGTTAAATTTCTTTTTTTTGTTTTACTGTTGGATTATTTCCACTGGACAACATACAACAATTTCTTAACCGGCTTTGTTTTGATTTCACAAGGATAAATAACCCATTTTTTGAAAATAATGCATTCTTCATTCTCGAGTCTAGACAGCCTGTATTGAGTGTTTACTGTTTGACATTGCAGTTTCACCTCCTGCTGGATTTCCTGATCATCCACATAGAGGTATTTACAGCATTATTTTGTCTGTTTGGACACCATTCCTTGTATTGCTTCATAGGTTTCATCAATCTCATGGATCGTTATGTTACATCTTCCAGGTTTTGAGACTGTCACATACATGCTGCAAGTAAGTTGCTGAGTTTGAGACTTGTTTGGTTATGATATAAAATTTTACTTATTAAGCACTTATTTTAATATGATATGTTCTTTGTTAGGGAGCATTCACTCATCAAGATTTTGCTGGTCACAAGGGCACAATAAGAAACGGTGATGTGCAGGTAGAAGATAATAATTCTTCCCAATAATTTGCTTTAAACAAATAAGAAGCAATTTTTTCTATAATTTTTCAACTAACTGGCTGGCTGAAAATTACTTTGTTTGCACATATGTAGTGGATGACTGCAGGGAGAGGTATAATTCACTCAGAAATGCCTGCAGGAGAAGGCACTCAGAGAGGTTTGCAGTTGTGGATAAATCTCGCATCCAAGGACAAAATGTAAGCTAACATAATTTCCCCTTTTTTTCACGAACACTGGCTGAAATCGTTTTGTCCAATTCAACGGGTCAAACATGCCATCAATTTCCTTAATTTAGCATAACAGAGGATTTAGAGGAATCCCCATGGTAACAAACCTGAAACTCTTTTTTGCTGTTCAGGATTAAGCCTAGGTACCAAGAACTGCTGAGTGAGGACATCCCAAAGGCAGAGAAAGATGGGGTCGAGGTCAAAGTCATTGCAGGGGAATCAATGGGGGTTCACTCTCCAGTTTATACTCAAACACCCACAACGTATCTTGATTTTACTCTAAAACCCAGTGCTCAGTTTCATCAAAGCATTCCAGAATCTTGGAATGCTTTTGTATACATAATTGAAGGTGAAGGAGTCTTTGGGACCGAGAAATCGGCGCCCATAAAAGCCCACCACCTCATGGTTTTGGGTCCCGGCGAGGGTATAAGTGTGTGGAACAAATCTCCGAAGCCAATGAGATTCATTTTGGTAGGTGGGCAGCCACTTAATGAACCAGTTGTTCAGCATGGCCCTTTTGTGATGAATACACAAGCTGAAATTGAAAAGACTATCGAAGATTATTATTATGGCAAGAATGGGTTCGAAATGGCAAGACAGTGGAGATCTCAGTGAGTATCTAACCAATTTCCAAGCTTCAACAACAAAGTCTTGGTAGAAATGGAGCTCCACTCTCCTTTTTCTAGTTGACTTTTTCTTTCTCAATTGAAAAGAATAATGTATTATTCTGTTCCTTATTTTCTTTTCCTTGTGTCTCTTCATGGTTGCATAGTTCAATGTTAATTATTGATGATTCCCCTTCAAGTTAATAATCCTTAGATGCCATGTCTACTTGTGAGCAATAGGTTGGGTAGAGAGAGACTTGTACACACCCTGTGCACTATAATCGACGCGACAAGGTTTTGTGTTGTTTATTTCTGACGGGTCGAACCTAGGATCTATTAAATCTCTACCCATGGAACCATTTTATGGTAGGAAAGATCGTATAAATGGTATAAATTGTAGAATTTCACCAATTCAGGACAAAATTAGTTCAAAATGTTTGTTTGCATGAGTAGAATTACTCCAATATCAAAACAGAAAATGTCATTTGCAGTGTCATTATAGAACCCCTCTGTAAGTAACAAAATTAAGAAACAAAACAAGTAACCGTAAGGAATTCACTGGCTAGTTGTATACATTTACTGTTTGGAAATGAAATAAGACCTTTTCACCTTGAACAACAGGAATAGGATCCCTGAGTTGGTCCATCAGAACCATCGTTAACGAGGGATACTCTGTTCAGCGATAATTCTGCTTTGTATGAATCGGAATTCAAGACCTTCCTGCTGACACTGGTATAGATCTCACGAATAACAATTTCAAAAGCCTTTTCCACATTTGTTGAATCCAATGCAGAAGTCTCCATAAAGAACAACCCTTCAGTTTCCGCAAGGCTTTTGCCTTCCTCAACACTAACAGCCCTTAGACTCTCCAAATCGCATTTATTCCCGACAAGCATCCTTGCAACAGTGGTATCAGAATGAGCTGCATCAAGTAGAATATATACGGACTAAGCTATTAGACACGATACAACAGCACACTAGACAAGATTTTAGCTTCTTTTTCTTTGTAAAATGCAAATGATTGAGCACAAAGGTTAGAGATTCTAGAAGTTACTAACTTGAAATCCAATTTGAGAAGATCAAATCAATAAAGTAATAATAAATCAAAGCCATAGTAGATAATTAGTAAGACATAGCACCCGATTTTATTTATTTTCTACATCTGCTTGTTTTGATCAATCTGAAATACTTGTCTTAACATGTATCTTTGTTTGGAAGAGACTAGTCCACCTCACCAATATTTCCACTAAAGAAAGATGTGAAATGCGTTTAAAAAAAAGGAGCACACTGCACCATCTGAAATAGTGCTCAAGGAGCAGTTAAAGATATGAAGTACAATGTACTAACTAAATAATGCCATTGCTAGATTCTACAAAATATTTATGTGTGATCTCATGATGATTCCTTTTTCTTTAACAATGATCACTTTCTAGCCCATAGGGAACAGAAATATCTGGCATATGCCGTTGAAAAGGCTGGACTTCAGCAACTACTTGAACATGTGTCGGATAGAAACTTTTTAGTAAATCCTAAACATAATATATCCAAAATGAAGCTTGTTTGAACCTATCAACTTGATATATCTTGGCTCCGACAAGGGGTTGGGGTAAAAGAAGACAAAATACGACCAATAATCATGCAGGTCAACTAGATGCGACCCTTCCTCCACAGGCCTACTCTCTAACTGATGCTCTCTAAACTTTTCACATATTTATAGCACAAAGGATGATGCCCATCAATTATACTGTTAATACACAAATCAACACAAATGCATGGATAAAGGAAAATTCAAGGCACGCTTCCAACTAATCCCTTCCAGGACAAAATTCCGCAGTTTGTGAAACTCAAAATTCCAGTAAGCTCATGCTACATCGTATATCTAATGCTCTCCTAAATTGCAGTTACAAGTAGGGGGGAAAATTTATAAGCCCCCAACAAAGCATCAAAGTGACCAAGTCCTATAAAGTGGCTCTCCTTCCTGAATCTACTGACTTCAAAATTTCTCATCCTTTGAACTGACCTAATAAAATGGGATGGGCGGCGCCCTGGAGATTCTCAATTTCATTCCATTACAAATTAAAAAAATTGTTGGCATAAGTTAAAACAAAAGGATCCTTTATTCTCTTAGCCTGAGTACCATTCTCTTCTTTTCGTTCTTAACTCATCTTATGATGTCAACTAAAAAATTGGAAAGCTTATATACCTTTAACAAATAGCAAACCACAAACCCACCCCATTAAGAAAAGAAAAACAGCAAAGAAAACTGAGAAGAAAGAGAAACTCAAATCTTGACATCCAGTTTATTTAACATGTTTAGGGTATACAATTTAACTCAAAAAAGGGCCCGAATACGAAGAAAGCAACTACAAAAGGTATAATGTCACCGTCACCCAGCAAAGTTAAAGCTATATGTCAAAAATAATCTACTTCGATTCAATTCTTCCAATACTTGTCAAGAAAGTGATGAAATCAATCACAAACAATTACTGAAGTACGGTGCGCAACTACTTTATATTCTCATGCGTATGCTTCCAATCTCATAAAGGCAATCAATTCACCAGAGTACTAGTCCCCTAAAAAACTCAAAATCTATAACTTTTTTAAAAAATAGTTGCTTAATAAGAAACGTACTCTGGAGTTCGTCAAGCCAACGAGGGATACTATCAAATGTAGAGCTCCGACTAATATCGTAAACAATCAGAGCACCAAAGGCACCACGGTAGTAAGCAGAAGTGACGGCCCTGAATCTCTCTTGGCCGGCAGTATCCCAAATCTGAGCCTTAACTTCCTTGCCGTCAATTTCAAGTGTCTGGGTCTGGAATTCAACTCCAATGGTGGCCTTTGAGTCCAAGTTGAACTCGTTTCGTGCATAACGGGATAGCAAGTTTGACTTGCTGACAGCTGAATCTCCGATTATGACTATCTTGAACAAGTACTCCTCCCCCTCTTCCTCCGACGAAGAACCCATTTGAATAAACTCTCTCTCTCTCTCGCGCAAGGTTTCTTGGGGGACCTGTGAGAAGGAAACAGAGCTGGAAATGGCTGAAGACAGAGTAGTACTGACAGAGACAAGAGGTGCGGAAAAGCGGTGGATTTTGGGAACGTCATATCCGCCATTTATAAATAACGGCTTCCATTTTTATTTTCCACTTGTTTGGTTAGAAGATACGTGAAAACTTTTTATTGGTACGCCGCTTCAAATATGTGGTGAAATCTAACCATAAAATAATAAGAAAAATAAATAATTTGAGGAAAAAATTAAATTTTTGAAGAAGAAGATGGATGGATTGTCATTTATTTTTTTTTCCCTTCAAAAACAGTAGGATAGAAAAGTTTTATTAAAATCAGTGATTAAACATCTCTCATTAATTTGAAAATACAATAAGCCCTCCAAAAATTATTAAATACTAGGATAAATTATAATGCATGATAAAACAAAAGACATGATAAAACGTGAAACTTAAGTTTCAAGTATAAACCATATATAGATGAACTTTTTAGAACACTTGAAAGTAAACATCAATTATCACTTTTTTTTTGTTTAACTAACTATCAACAATCATAAAAAATTATTTGTCTCTATACAGATTGAAAGTGAACATCACTTGTCACTTTTTTCCTAACCATGAAGAATAAAAAAAAAAAAAAATTATTCATCTCTTCTTAAAACTCAACTATACCAAATATTGAAGGAGAAAGTTTGCATGGAAACGGGCTTTTACTATTCATCTCTTCTTAAAACTCAACTATGCCAAATATTGAAGGAGAAAGTTTGCATGCAAACGGGCTTGGGTTCACGTTTCAAGAGGTGTTTTGTTTCTATGTACGATAAAAATTTTGGTATTCCAAAGACTCAGAATTTTTTCCTGGAGCACCGCCCCCTTTTTTAAACCTAAATAGTAATTACTCAATACGCAACATATTCATTAATATAAGATATTAATGATAGAATAATGCTTAAAAAATTCAAGACATAATATTAGAACAAATAAAAACCCAAAAACATTTTATATCGATATAAGGTTACAAATATTCAATAAAACAAATCACACCCATCCCTCCCCTTCTCTCTTGCATCCAGCCAAAATAAATAAATAAATAAATAAAGCTTAGACCTTTCTATGCAATTAATTACGATGTACTGTAACAATGCATTTAAAAAATTATGATATCAGCATAATAATTACCCAATAATAAATTAGCGACCTATTTTACTAGACCAGAAGCACTTAAGTTACTCAAAAATAAATCAGAAAAAAGTAAATTATTTTGATAGGACTATATATGTATTAAAAAAAAAGGCTGATAAAATTCAAACCAAACATGCTATCAGCATATAATGTCAACTTATTTTTCACTGAACTCTACAAATTCGACGTCATAATAATAGATACAATTTTAACTTATTTTTCATTTCTTAATACCCAAGATTGTCCGTCAATCCACCTTATGATCCAAGTTATAAACAGATTCCACACACACTAACTTTGATTTCAAAAGAAGAGAACAATCTGGCACCCTGCAGAAGGGAAAGGATAAATCAGAAGAGAACACGATCTTTCCAGGTTGACTGACTGTAGGGAGTTTACTCTCCAGTTTTGTGCAGCAGATACAATCTTTCATCGAGTCGAAGACAAGCATGGATACAACTGCTTTATTTCATCAACATGTAGCGCCCACTTTCACAGGATGATCCTCAGTTCTCAGTTGATAATTAAACCCGATCATCTTATTCAATGCACCGATGTAGGCTCGAACACTGGAAATAACTATATCCATTGCTGCTCCACTTCCACTGGAAGCAAAGAGAAATCATTTTGTTCAATTATTATTTGTTAAAGAACAGAGAAAGCTAAATCATGTTTTAACTTCAAAGTGACAGCTAAAGAAGAGACAAAAAGGAGAGAACTGGAATTTCACCCGCCTACCTGAATGCACGATTCACCAGCTCTCCTGTAGAAGCATGAGTTGAGGTGATGCTATCATTTCCTCGAATTACAACTCTAGTGGTGGCTATAGCATCAATACCTTCGGTGACAGCATTCATGGAATAATCCACAAGGGTGACCGGAACCTGCATCAAGACAAGGATGATTAATAACAGGGCTTAGAACATACAAACAGAAGTGCATCATATGAGAGCAAACAAACAGCTAGCATTGTCAGTGGAAACCAATGTTGAGAAGTTGTAAAACAAAGTAAAATAAAAATTCCACTTTCAACATTAGGAATCGTATATTATTCATGAAAAGCATTTATTTCAGGGCTGCATGCTATCACGTGCTAATAAGAAAACTGGTTGGTAACAATAACCTGGTCCAGGACACACCAGCCGAGAGAATACAGAGAAAAAGGTGGGCCGATTATTTGATGTTACAGGGACTAGTTTGGACAGGTCAACAATAGTAATACAAATGAAGCTCTGTACTTTATTCACAGCAATTGTATAACTTATGGCACTGGAGAAACAATAGAGTGCAGTTTCCTCAAGAGCCAAACAATACTTTAGTGCAATGAAATACGATACACCCCAAACCACCCCACCGGCCCCCCAAAAAAACAAAAACCCAAAAAATGGGGCAAAAAGAAGAAAACCCCCTTTCTCTTTCATGCAAATATAAATAAATAAACAACAAAAGCAGAATCAATTTTTGATTTCAGACCTTAACAACAAGATCAACTGCCTTATATGCTGCATCAACTGGGCCAGTTCCAACAGAACAAGCAATATGTTCTTCATCATTTGCATCAAAGAGTTTGACTGTTGCGGTAGAAAGGCCAAGTGTTCCACAAGTTACCTGCCCATTGGAAATATGCCAGGTAAATTGATGGAATCATCCTTTTGCTTAAAGATAAAGTGAACGGCCAACAATATGCTGCAAATAAATTAGAACGTAGCCATGCCTGTACATCTCCAAGCTTCCAAACTTCTTGTGGCTGGAAAACTTCATCTGACATGAGGGCAATGAGGTCATCATCAGTGATATTCTGCATCACCAGATAATTATTAACCTCTGGCATCTAATAACTGTGTAAATTAAAGCAAGAAAAATGCCAGAGAATTTCAGCCACCTTTTTGTTTCCTGCAACATCTTTGAAACGCCAAAACAGATCATCAAGCTTATCTCCATCAATGTCGTAACCAAGCTGTTAAGAGTACTCAAAAAATAAGTTAGCTCATGATAGGAAATAACTGAAGTATATCTATCGTTCATAAAATAGCATCAAATTCAAGATCTACCTCCAACATTTTGGCTTTCAAAGCATGGCGTCCACTGCACTTGTCCAAAGATTCGTCAAAGCGTTAATATGAGTAACAAAAGTATAAATAAGAACAGAAGTATGTTTCCATATGATGTCAATTAGCACATAATCCAAGAAAAACTACACTTCTCGTCACAGAATATTCAAGACCATAACATCCATTGGCATCATATACTAACATCCCCATTGAAGGAAAATATTCCTCTCCTCCCAGAAAAAGAACAGTAGGAAAACAAGATTTTATTTTTTGCAGAAAAGAGTTTTATTTATTTATTTATAACAGACAAAGGGTAACTGGAAAAAAGGAACCTCCATATGTCATAAAGGATGTTATGCCTATGACATTACACATAAAATATTCCAATGTTATTGCAAACAAGACAATGACCATAAAAGCAGCTAAAAAGAATTACAAGTTCCAGCATACCTCAGTTTTCCAAGTACGATACCAGACTCATTAGAACGGAGAAGCCCAATGTCTTCAGGAGATATAATCTCATATGTATTCTTATGTTTAAGCATTCCATCCTAGGAAGATATTAGAAATGAGTGAGGAAACGCTTCCAAAAAAGAAGACAACAGGCTTCAGTGCTACACACACTATGGGCTGATTAATGGCACCAACATGAATACTATCAAGTAAAAGTCCAAAAGATACACGACTTGTAATTACTATTGCACAAAGGACCAGAAGGCTGTACACACAGTCCACATACAGTTAGCTAAAGATGCATATACTCCTAAATACACAGTTCATCTTTCGCACTTAGAGCACCAGCTTACAAAACGAACCTGATGGATACCACTCTCATGAGCAAAAGCATTGGCACCAACAATTGCTTTGTGTGGCTGCACGCGCAGCCCACTGTATTCTTCTACCTAGAAATACAGTGTTGATGTAAGTTACACCCAAAAGACAAAAAAGCGCACACAAATTCAAGATGCATTATAACACAATTCAAGATACTCAATAGGGGACTGTACCATCTTGCTTGCCATAATAATATGTTGTGTATTAATCCCTGTATAAAGGCCATCCAGCATTTGATCTCCACGGCATTTGAGAGCCATTACAACCTGCAATGGAAAATAAAGAGAGTAAAGCAATCACATAAACTAGAAAAGAAAACATGCTTACAGCGAGGAACTTAAAATAGAAATGCAAGTTACGTGAACTAATTGATAACAATAACCGCCAAGAGGAGGAGAAGCAAATACAAACAGAACGCATAACAAATTTCTAACAGTCAGTACTACCTTGATATTATCATAGAGTTTCCTTAATTCTAATTTTGGCAGAAAAGACAGACTGGTACATAAGTATCTAACAGCCACTCTCTGATATCAAGGCTTTTTAGTGTACACAGAGCAGGTTTGGCCATGCTTAAAAGGTCACATAAAATAAGTTAAAGACTGAGTGGCAGTTTGATACTCATTATATTTTTAAATTATAAGGAGATAAATGAATGGTTGAGATTTGATGGGTGATTGAAATGTGAGGTGGTAACTGAGTAGATGTCAAATTAGTGATGGGTAAAATTACAATGAGGAAAGGAAAATGCGGATCATACACCCTCTGACTTTGTGGAAAAAATAGGTGTCTTAGCAGAAATTACAACTTTTAATATTATTTTGGAACAAAGGAAGCTTGAACTAATTTTAACCATTTTTCATTCTTAGCCGGATTGCTGTAATGTAAGCATAAAAGAGAACTCCAAAATGAAGAAAAGGAAATTTTGCTGCTGGAAAAGACCACTCACCTCCTCTAACGAGGCATTACCAGCTCTTTCACCAATGCCATTGATGGTGACCTCTAATTGCCTTGCACCAGCGCGTGCCCCCTAAGAAAAATGAGCTCCAATTGAGTACAAAATTCGATCATGTAAAGCTTGGAACACAACAAAAAGGATTACGCACCTCTAAAGTATTAGCAGTAGACAGTCCAAGGTCATTCTGACAGTGTGTAGAAATAATAATATTCTCAATTCCAGGTGTATTGGCTTTTATATCAGCAATCAGTTGACCAAATTCAGTGGGCAAAGTATAGCCAACAGTATCAGGGATGTTAAGGGTTGTTGCCCCAGCCTTAATAACCTCTCCCAGAATTTGATAAAGAAACTCCCTGTCAGATCTGCAAGAAACCAAAAGAAGAGAACCTTCAAACACGTCAACTTAACCAGAACCGTGATTCTGATAACTAAAGGATACATATTCCTTCAGAAGCATATATTCACAAATTCTACTTGAAAACTAGGAAATGGTGGCTGAAAATTATCGAAGGATCACATTTTCAAAAGAAACTGTAAACTCACAGAGGAAACGACATACAAGAAAGAAACAACACATTTCACCGCGGTAGTCACAGGAAGCAAGGAATAACATATTTCTGTGAATTTGCCTGGCATAATCCAGAATTTAGATGTCTCCTTTTCCTTTGATGGCTAAAAATTTCTGCTATTGTTGAATTTCCAAACCGTAGAGAACAAATTTTCTATTAAGAAAGTAGGCAAAACATCCAGCTGTGCACATGCTTATTGCTTTTACATATCCATGTCATGTACTAAATCCATCATCTGATCCTTCATTTCTACCATTAATACTTTAAATTTTTCCTCCCAAGGTCCGGTTTTTAGGTGTAAAACAAAATGGCACTGCAATCAGGGACATCATACAGAGTAGCATGTAGTTCTACTTATTTCGTCAAACTGGAAAAGGAAAGAAAGTATGAAGTGACAAAAAATTCTAACTTTCGCATCACCTTCCAGCATCTTCGGGGCTAAATTCAACATCATCACATCCCAAGCTCCTGGCATAAGCCACCATACTCCTTGCCTTTTCAATCACCTGCTCAGGCGTCATCTTCAGCTTGTACTTCATATGAATTTCACTGGTAGCAATGAACGTATGAATTCTAGGCTTTTTGGCCCCCTTCACAGCCTCCCATGCTTTATCAATATCCCTCTTATTACACCTAGACAAACCACATATAACCGGAACATGCATCTCCTGCCCGTCACCCACACCAGAATACACATTCCCAACCTCCTGGGCGATCAGTTTAACAGCCTCGAAGTCCGCCTCGGCAGAAGCCGGAAACCCAGCCTCAATTATATCCACCCCAAGCCTGGCCAGCTGGCGGGCGATGTCAAGCTTCTCCTTAGTCGTCATAGTGGCGCCAGGAGACTGTTCACCGTCACGCAATGTGGTGTCGAATATGCGGACATATTTGGCATCAGGAATATGGTTGGGGATATACTCCGGGCGCTGGCGGCGGATGGAGCAGCGGAGGATACGGGCATTTCTGTCCTTCAAATAGTCCTTCTGAGGACTAAATCGGAAGAAAGTATGAAGCTTACTGAAGTTGACTGAAGAGGCCGAAAGGGGTATCGGAGAGCGGTGTCGGCAGATTGAAGTGGAAGCCGCCATTGATGAAGCGAAACTGTTTGCAGCCAAAAGTCTCAGGGGAAATTAAGGCGGTAAGGGTTTAAAGTGGAATTTTAAAACCCTTACGTGAAGTGAATTAACCTTGCACGACATCGAGAGTTTTCCACGCGAAACACAATTCTGATTCCTCTTCTCTTTCGTTCATTTACCCGACTTATTCACAGAATCACGCTTCAAATCAAAGTAACATATTATTTCTCATATCACAACACTCCAAATTGCCATTAAATTACAATTCAATGGCCACGGTGTAACACATTTGTTTATAGAATTTTCTACAAGAAGTATTTTGCATTATCATTACTCATCATGTTTTAAAAAGATATTCTCCTTTTATTTTTTATATAGATTAAGAAAATATTGTTTAATGTTATTAAAAATATACAATTTAACAATATATTTCTTAACATACCCTTTGATTTATTTAATACTTCATTTAAATTGTTTTTTATTATTAATTACTATACACAATAAATGAGGATAAATTAGAAAAATAAAAAGTTAACTTAGGAAAAAGGAATATAATTTGAGACAGATAGAACAGAAAAGAAGGAATATCTTTTTGGGACGGAAGGAGTATTATTTTTTAAGGGGGCAAACTTTAGTTTTTAAACCATGTTGTGTTATTATTATTGTCAGTAGACATTTATCGTATTATTACGTATTTATATAACATTAAATCGTAGATTAATTTAAATAAATTGCAAATCCTTTGAGTCAGACCACATAAAACGAACTGAATTTGAGATTGTGTGCTCAATGCATGTGGTAAGAAAGAACGGGGGTGAAAATTTGATGAGGGAAAATGAAAACTCCAGCGAGGAGAAATAAATTGAGTACAGCTGGCAATTGTAAATGATTAGAATTAGAATTAGAATTAAAAAAAGGTGATTTCAGTTTAAAAAAAAAAGTCTTTTTCGCCTGGGCCTGCCTCACGTGGGGTGGGTATCCATGACAGTGGCCCCGCATGTAGGAATTCTTTTGGAATTCTGTATAGGTGCCCATTGAAATTCTTTTCACCGTGAGAGGGTAGAGTTTAGTACTTGTTATGAAGAAGAATTTACGGGGTTGAGAAGGTTAAAAATGACAATTCAATTACAGCACCTTCTGAAAGTATTTGAAAATTTTCATTTAAAGTGTTATGGTAAAACAATTGGCTCTAAGCATTAGAGGTTGAGAAGATTAAAAATGACGATCCAATTACGACACCTTCAAGAGGTGTCCTTATGTGCTTGAAAATGTTCATTAAAAATCAGAGGCTAATTGATATTTAAATATTTACCCACCTGAGCCTTTGTTAGCTTCAGTGTATCTTTCTTTATGGTGTATTAATTATTATTGCCCTCTTTCTTGTGTTTCTTGTCCTTTTTTTTTTTTAAAAAATAAAACTCTTATTTCTTTTAGCAGGTTATAACAATGACATCTTTGCTCTTTTAACAAGTTGTAACAATGACATTTACCAATTCCAGCTGACGTTTGGATTCCCTTTGGCTTTGGGTTTCTATCTCTTGGCTCCACCAAATTCCTGTTTATGGCTAAGTTTCTTCTGCATTATAGCTGGGGTTCCAATTGTTTACCCTTGGGAGGTCTCCGCCTAGTCCCGCACTCATGTTCTCGTTTTCATTTCACTAATAAAAGATTGTTTCCTTCAAAAAAAAAAAAAAAAGGTTAGCATAATACTAAATTCAGCCTTCAACATATAACTTAAGGAGCTCTTATAAGGAACAAATATTTTGGAACTGCAAGAGATTCAATCCACAACATAAAATCAATTTAAGAAGGGGAGGGAGGGAGAATGACGAAAAGAGAGCAAACAATTATACAATATTTTTAAGTAGCGAACGAAATAAATGAATATGATATCATGTGAATCAAGAAGAAGCTGTTCCATGCGTCAAAACGAATATATTCAAATTTCTGTATATAAAAAATGAATGATCAGACCAACAGAAAACCTGAAACCGGTACTCCTCAATGGTATACAAACCCCAACAGGCAACAGCTAAAGCACAAAGGGGACGTAAAGCAACTGTCAACACAGAAGGATAGAATAAAATTCAACTGCTGGCTATATGGGGCTAACAGGGAAATTGTAAGTGAAACCAAAAATTATGTCCAGAAACATATGACTGAAACTTTTTTATCTATGGTATAGAACAGCCGGGAACAGGAGTCTACTCGACTTAAATGGTTCAAGGTCCACGATAGCCGCCACCATATGGTTGTTGACCATAATTGCCTGTTCCCATCACGGGATTATATCCTCCAGGCATTGTTGATCCATGAGGATATCCCAGCTGCTGCTGCTGCAGCATGTATGCTCCTTGGGCCATACCCATGTTCATGCCCATCCCCATATTTCCCGGCCTATTCATCCCCATTCCGATGGGTTGGTTCACGCCCGAATAGCCCCCCATCCCAAATCCCGATCCTGGTTCACTGGTCATGCCCATGCCCATGCCCATGCCCATTCCCATTCCAGGACTCATCATTGGGTTTGATGGAGGCCTGAGAACACCAGCACCGGCACGACCCATTCCAGAACCAGATCCCATGGCTTTACCCATAGTAATGGTAGATGTTACAGTAGAAGTTGTAGGTTTTTCCATCCTCTTCTCCTTGCGATTTATGGCATCAAAATCAACTCCAATATCAGCTAACGGATTTGTCTTAGCTGCACATGAAAAAATGTATATGATACATAAGCTGAAAAAGAGTGTAGGAGGAAGAAATGGAACAGTGACAAATGTAAGAACTCACGTCCAGAAATATTTAAGTTGACCAGTCCGCGGCTTAGAGTATCTGCCCAAACAGTAGATTTTGTCTCGAATTTATCCTTCGATGGTTGCGGAACTGTTATAGCAGGAGCCGTTGTGGCTGAAGAAGACTGTGAAACAATGGGACTGCTTGACGTCGCTTGCGGAGCTTGATAAGCCATTTGGGAAGATACAGGGGCACTAGAACCTGACTGTTGAAGGAAATTGAGTTGGGGAACAAGTCCACCAGAAAATTGAGATGTGGCTGGTGGAACTGACTGTGAAACAACGGGGCTGCTTGGCATCACTTGTGGAGCTTGATAAGCCATTTGTGGAGATACAGGGGCGTTAGAACCGGACTGTTGAATGAAGTTGTGCTGGGGAACAGGTCCGCCGGAAATTTGAGACGTGGCTGGTGGAGCTGACTGTGAAACAATGGAGTTGCTTGGTGTCACTTGAGGAGCTTGATAAGCCATTTGTGAAGATACAGGGATGTCAGGACCTGACTGTTGAAAGAAGTTGTGATGAGGAACAGGTCCACCAGAAATTTGAGATGCGGCTGGGGGAGTTGATTGTGAAACAGTGGGACTGCTTGGTGTCACTTGTGGAGCTTGATAAGCCATTTGTGAAGATACAGGGGCGTTAGGACCTGAATGTTGAAGAAAGTTGTGCTGGGGAACAGACCCACTAGAAATTTGAGAAACTGTGTGAAAAGCCGCGGTACCGGTAGATCCAGTCTGTGGGCTGCGACCTGCATAAAAGTCAGCATTCAGCTGTGAAGACTGGCCCCCAAAAGAAGCGTGAAAACCATCCTGTGAGGAACCCATTTGAGATGGAAAACCAGCTTGATTAGTATGACCAGGGAGACCCGTATGTGATGTTTGACCAGTTTGAGATGGAAATGTCAATGCCATATGCTGATTCGTTTGAATCTGAAAATCAGTCTGAGAAACAGATTGACCTGGTTGAAACGGATTGCTTGTCTGAGGGAGAGAATGGTGTGGTTGACCAGAAGTTAGTGATGTGAGCTCGGTATTTTGAGGGGGAAAACCTGTTGGTGTTGCATTTTGGCTCTGTGGGGATTGCAGACCCATCTGTGCTTCAGCCAGTGGATAACTAGACTGCAACGACGACTGGCCTGGTTGACTGGTAAAAGATGTCAATGGTGCAAGCTCATTATTCTGAGGCTGAAAACCTGTATGTGGTGAAGTATGGCTTTGGAGGGATGGCAAGCCTAACAGTGATTCTGGTCGATCAGTCTGAGGTGGAAACACAGTCTGTGACACTGTCTGGTTAGGTGGAACTGGATAATCAGTTTGTGAATTGACATGAAGAGAAGCTCCAGGTGGTGGGAGGATATCCGCTAATATATCAATATCTTTGTTGTCACTGGACAGCTCCTGTTGCTGAAACTGTGAAATTTCTGTAGAAGGAAGTTGCGCCCCAGAAGGATCAGATGGAGTGTAAGGTGTACCAAGGAAATTCCTCCCAAGATCATTTTCTGCATTTTGAATACCTGCCTGAGACAGATCATAACTTTCATACGGGTTCTGGCCAAAAGGATGTGTTGAGCTAGGAAACTGTTGCTGTGCAGGTACAGTATCTGTAACAGGAACAGCTTTAAAAGGGCCATCGCCAAATGGATCATCAAATGGCTGCAGAAAATGCCAATTTAAGTCAATTGTTTGTAATTAAAAAGGAAGAAAAAGAAAGCTTCTTGCCAGTTCGCCTAAAAACCCCCCACTAAATCTCTTATGGTGTTTCTCACAAAAAAAAAAAAAAAAAAAATGAAGCAAGCTACTTGCCAGTTCAGAGTATAGGAAAAACAGCTACCATATCTATTGTATAAGTGCACAGAAAGCACTGGACAGACTTTTAACATAGGCTGCCATTTATGTAAAATAGACGTGAGGTGTAGGAAAACGGGATTCTACCAAGTGTACTGCGTGTATAATATTGTGTCAAAACATTTTGTACATGCAGCAAAACTTATATGTACTGTATAAGTCAACGTCAAAGGAGAACAAAAGAAAATTCTTTTACTTCTACATAAGAATCAATTCTGGTGGGCAGAGACTTCTAGTTCTTTCGTTAGTTTGTATTAATTGCAAACAACTCCTGCTGTGTTCATAGGATATATTGAAGCGGTTGCAACCTTTACTTGAGGGGCAGTGACTTATTTTAAGGCGATTGCTAAAACAGGGACAAATAAAAGAGACAATCATCTTTCGGAGGATCAATCATTGACTTGGATGGATAAATGTAAACAAAGATTTTCTATTTTTTTTTTGTATTATACGCTGTTAAATTCATCATGCTTTACAAGCATGCAAGTTCTTTATTATTATTATTATTATTATTATTATTATTATTATTATTTTGTTGAGCTTCAATCCTCATTGCACATTATTCCGAATATTTTAGAAATAAAAAAAGAGCAATTCTTGAGAGACATAAAAGAGTGACATGGTCCTGTGACACAATTTCATTAGGTTCTGATCACATGGATATTTTTTCATCATCCAATAAGGTTGTGTCATATCTACAATGTCACTTATTCATGTCATAATTTCATATCTCCCTAGAATTTTTTTATCAAAAAATAGTTCTGTGAGAGAATGAGTAGATGGTTAGAATTTTGCTAGAAGCAGGTTGAATTTACAACAATGCGTTGGCGTCGAGTTTCTTTCAGGTGAATAGTATATCACAAAGATACTTATCTGGTTCGTCCCCTGGGTGCATCACAACTTAACAAGAATGAGCTTTAGAGCAGTGGACTGTTTTTAACTCTTTGATATTCCCTGAACAGCATTGATACATTTCATGAAGCAAAGGATCTCAGAAGAAAGTCACCTTAGACCCAAGCCCTACAGGGTCCAGGCTAACTTGACTTTGGATGTCAGTTAAACAATCCATCAACAGAATGGAATCAGGAGATTCACTGATAACACTCAGGCTGATTACATTCAACTACAATTAGAACCCATAAGAGATACCACACAAGTATTGCATAACAAATACTACATAAAATTTTAAGATCGGAAGAGCTACATTTCAAATCAATACCATAAAAGGATTACCTGATTAGAGGCTGTGAACGGTGATGATGTAGACGTAAACGTAGGAACTGGGCTGGAGTTCGGCGAGCCATTAGCCTCTGAGGTCGTCGTTCCCGGTGCAGCAGATACAAAGGCTGGTGAGTTCGAAGTAGTTGGCTCAGAAAAAGAGCCCAATAAATCAATTTCTGCAGCACCACTTGTAGTTGGAATGGTCCCATTTGATGAGGCTGTGTTAGCTGTTCAAAGAGGGGAAAGAATGAATAACCTGAACAATCTTTTACATCATTAGTTTGGTAATATTACTGAAAATCCACAATCAGGCAAGATTAGGCCATACATGAGTCTATCTCACGTGTGTTTAATACTTTCATCTCCTACCCATTTAACATCTTTCAAATACCAGAAAAACAAAACATCATGTATTCCCTAGGAAGTCGCAGCATAGCAACAAGGTTACTTGCTTCAGCTAATAGTATAAATGCCAACAAAACTAAATGCAGCTTTCTAAGAAGATAATGCAACCCCTAAACGGGTAACCTACTTAGTCCCTTTCTCATATAAACCATGACAAAGCATAAGAGTTAATATTCATATTCAGTGTGACGGTGAAAGAAAACAGTATAGAAGAGAGAGAATTGCAAAATTAGGCAAATACATGAAGCACCCACCGCTGAAGTACCCAGAACGAATGCAGTAAAGAATCAACACGACATGCTAGTACAGTTTCATTGATTCAAATTTCAAAGATATCTGGGTTAATGCAGAACCAATTTAATGTAATTGGAAGGAGACAACATGATCCAACAATATATGTTACATAAAAAATGAGCCTACATTGGTTTCCCATTTTTCCATTTAAGACTTGGCCAGGTATGCAGATGGTGATAAAATGCCAAATGACAAATTGTCTCCGGCCACCATCTTGATATGAAGAGTTTGGAGTCTTGGCCAGCAGCACTAAAGCCTAGAAATAAATAGATATGCACTAGAAGAAGTTGCTATATTCATGGAACACACCCCAACAACACACGCATAACTTGGCTTCTCCAAACACAATTATCATATGAAAATAGAAATGCCTCAAGTATGTGATGAGGGTTTTAAAAAGGAAATAGCAAAGACCTTATAAACTCTTTGGTTAAGAAAAAAATTTAAAGATCAAGTTGCTCAGCAGCATTAGATCATAGATGGAAAGCATTTCAATCTGCATAAAAAGCACAACCGTCTAGGATATTCACCTTTTATATAACCCATCACAAGTAACTTTGATTTACATGACAAGACACTGTCCCTCATAGATTAAATTAATTTATTATCAGAAAGCAAGACATTAAAGCTTGCTTCTTGGAGCTTTATTCAGAAGTGATTTCCCCCTTTTTCAAAAGTAGATTTTTTGAGAAATCTGTGTGGTGGAGTATTCTAGATGGGGAGAGAGAGAAGAGAGGGGGAGAGAGAGAGAGAGAGAGAGAGAGAGAGAGGGAGAGGTTATGGAGAGATGCAAAAATAATTTTTTTACAGAGAAATAAAGAATATGTGGTAGGTATTGAAGTTTGTTGACCAGTTTTATTTTAAAAGAAGAATCTAAGGAGAACAAGTCCTAAAAGGATAGAAAGATAAGCACACAAGCACTGTCATGCGGCAATGAGATATCCTAGTGCACCTGAAAATGAACCGCGAGGATCAAAGTCACCAAATCCATCTACATCCCCCTTATTATCAGGAGCTAGAGTTGACGTTAAAGCAGAAGCTGGGGTGGAAGCAGCTGTTGTCACATTACTTGGAGTAGAAGTTGCAGGAGGAGAGGATTCTTTAGGAACAGCAAATAGTCCTCCGTCCCTATTGACACTGGCAAGTCAGGACCAATTCGAACAGTTGAAGCAGAAGCTAAGCATTGGATGGAAGCTTGTTACCTTTCACTAAGAGCGGGACTGTGTTCAGTACCAGCAGCCTCTTCGTAACTAGGAGGAGCACTAAGACTTTGATCAGAATGTTTATGTTCAAGGTGCCTGCTAGACAAAATACACCAGCAGAAACAAGTAAGCTCATTTGCAATAAACAAAGACTGCCAGCAATAATTGGCAAGAAAAGCCATGAATGTAAAAAAATTTATTCCAATTGAAGATATTGAGAGCACGAGTAAATTTATACTAGAATTACCTTCCATCTTGAGAATGATCATTGACTTAGGCATTACTCTAAAATTGGCAGAGTTAAATTTTAATCGCCAGAGGTATAGAAAATTAAACTAACCAAAAACATGTTACTTGTAAACTAGTAAAAAAATAAACTAAATCAACCCCCAGGGCTTGAAACGTTTTAGAGAAAACCATGAAAAAATTATTCTAGAATGAAATCCTGACAGAGTGTGCACATAGGTCTCTTTTTTCCCATACCTTTAACACCTCATAGGAGAATGCTTTCATGCTCATAACGTCATTATCTATAGTACTTTGGTTTTAGTAATGAAAACAACAGAATGATAATATCCATTTCCAAGGAAATAACTAAAATCTTTCACTCCAAAGGTGGGTTTCACTTGACCACAAGAAAACTTACAAACCTGGAAGAACTTTGTCCATCATCTTCATAAGCATGACTCCTATTCTGATCATCATTATTTTGATTTCTTCCTCCATGATCATCCCTGTAGCCATCTTGGCTGTACAACTCATTATCTCTACTGTACCTGTCTCCCTCATGGCCATTTGAATCACCATATCTACCATATCTGTCATCATCTCTGTTGCTCCATTCTCTTTCTCTCCCATAGTCGGAATTCCGCCCATCATCTCTGCTACCATAAGGATCCTCGTCATATCTGTCTCCATATCCTCCTGCACCAGAACGATATGTACCCCCCATTGATGTGTTGCGATACCTATTACAATACTTGTAAGCAGTCAAAAGATTATTCCACCATACCATCTGGATTTGTTTGACCAAACCAAGCACGCCAAACTTGCAAGAAAAGGTGACCAATGAAGTGGAAGATGGGAAAAACCATACAGTCAGAAGGTAATCCTATTGCAAATTGAAAAGATTATGAATGGAAATAGCTGTGCCCAGCCTTACCAAATAAACTAGGGAGAGGATTTCCATATTATCAAGACTCAGTTTTTCAAGCTTTTAATCCCATCTACTTCCACATTTTGTAGAGTCCATACTATCTAAAGATGAAACTTTTTCCCCCTTCATAAGTTCCAGACCATTAATTATTAATTTCTTATGGCAATTGTTAGCTACAACAATTGAAAATTCCGCCTTAGTTTATCATGGCTGGTCCACAACCCAGACTAAGAGATCTGAGGTAAGTTGACAGCCGACATAAACCTTGTGAACCTTATAACACCGAATCCTGAACGCATTTTCAATTCATTTTATCAAACTGCAAATGGCATTAGTTTATTGAATAAAAACCACAGCAAATTGATCTTCTAATCAAACAGTCATCATAATCATACTGGTATAAGCTACCGTTGGTTCCACATTCACCCTACAACCTCTTGCTTGACAGGTTGAAGTTTCGCATCCAAAGGTATAGTCGGGGAATATTTAGTAATCCAATCCTAAATATTTCTCCTGTTAGTTGATATGTTATGGTTATTACACTTCAATGATACTAGGTTCAACAATGAAACCTCAAAGGGTAGCACGAATTTCAACTATCAAGGCGAGGAAAAGCTGGACATTATCCACATTTTCCCAAATTAACCCACCGGAAGTGTCAAAACTTAAGTTCTCCTCCCAAAGGAAGATGACCAAATATGTCATGACAACAGGCTTAACAACCAAATGTTCTAAGAGTGGTATTATGAACCAATAGCATAATCGTGCTGGAACGAAAATGGAGGAGGCACAACATCCTAGCAATAACAGTAATGATCTGGCTTGGTAAAAAACGCACCATCAAATTGAATTAAAATCTTTCAGAGCCAAGCGAATATGTAGGTATTAAATTTGGGGGAAGAAAGAAAAGAAAAGAAAAGATTGCCTTGTTCAATCTCAACTGATTAAGGATCAAGAAAATGGAAAATTTAATTGTAAAAAAATGAATTTGTATGGTGTCACTATGCAATTTCAAAGGTAATCAGGTGACTTGAAAACAGGCTTACTTGTCTCTGTCAGCAGCAGCCTTCTCACGAACTTCATGTACTTTTTCCTTGTCATTTACAAGGGACACAAGACTCTGAGATTTCCTTCTGACATTCATTCCCTGATCCCTCCCACTGGAATCAACATATTGAAAATCAGACAACGCCTATCACAAGAAAATGACAGTGTAAATACTAGAATAGCTTATTAAAGAGGTACGTGGAATACAACAGAAACTTACAGATATTTGGTAAGTACGTTCCCTGATGTCATCTATGACACGCTCTGATCCATGAGTGACCAGGTACTCCAAAACGGTCAAAGCCTGGAAAATTTTCATTTGCATATTGAAGAGAAGAAGAGATGCCAGAAGAAGCAAAACAATGAATACATCTGATGAATGAGGTAAATCAGAGTTCACCATCAACACAAAATTTTAAGTGACTATAGAAACTAATTCCAAACTTATATTCCCTCAAAAAAATTGCTCAATGGTAATATGTAAAAGCGAACAATGCAGTAAAACTAAAAAATTTTTAAATACAATGAGAAACCATGATTTGAGCAAAAACAGAGTAACAAGGAAGAGTACGAACCTTGTAAACATGACGCCAATTTTTCCCAGTGTCATTGATACGCTTCCAAAGTACCACCATAATCATCTGATACTCGTGACTATTGAAATGATAAATCAATAATTTCTGATGAGAACAATAATAAGAAATTACAAGGACAATTCATTAACTTACTAATTTTTTGATGCCTGAGCAATATCAGCAAGAAGGGATCCATGTGGACCCCAGGGATCATTGCTAGTTGCATCAAGGACCTGAATAGACACCCAAACGTTAACCGCTGCTAATGAGAAAAACCAAAAATTAAATATCATTCTGCAAAATAAGTGCCTTAAGGTGACAAATGAACATTACAACTTGCTCATGAGTTGCAAATTAACCAGTAAGCACTGAAGAAATTGGAGAAAATTAAAAAGGAGAAAGAAACAAAAAAAGTTACCTTTCTTTCTATAGGAGGTACTTTAAGAACTTTCTTATTCACCTCTCTCTTACTGCAAAGCAGAAGTAATACATGTAAGCTTGTCGACTCTCCACAAAAACAAAGAAAGGTACCCAAAAGAGAGGGGGAAAAACAGAGTTGTAACTGCAAGATACTCTAAATTGTATGAAAAATTCTAGGGGGACATGAAAAAGGGACATTATTAGGTGACATTTTTATGTGGCACACTTGTATTGGATAATGAAAAAGTAGTCATGTAATCATCACCCAATGAATGTGCGCCACATGAGAATGTCACCTAATAATGTCCCCTTTTCATGTCCCCTAGAATTGCTCAAATTGTATTGAGCAAATCAGTGACAACAGATTGGAATAATTCAAAAAAAAAAAAAAAATTGTAATCAATACTTCAAACAATTCTAGTAATCAACACTTTGATATGCTTCCTATTTATCATACAAGCAGTAAACATTTTAGTTTCACTGTACAAGCACAAAACACAACATAGCACTTGAAATACAATGCAGTAACAATTAATGTATTTAGAACAAAAAACTGGAATCTTGAAGAGAAGATGCTTGGGTAGGAGTTGAACTTACATATCGCGGACAGTTTGACCAAAAACCTTCTTCATCTCAACTTTAAATTTGGAAAAAGGCTCAGAGAGTTTCTTCCAATTAGTGTATAGCTGCCAAATTTTAAATAATCAATCATTACACATGACATAGAGCAAAAAAAAAAAAAAGGAAAAAAGAAAAAAGAAAATCCTTTCAGGCATAAGAACTCAATCGTGGTGTGAGCTAGCAGAAGGATCACTATAAACTTCAACAAAAATAAGGAGCTCGAAATTAAACTTTCTTCATTCAGATTGAATCAATTCAATCAGGAAATAGGATCCAAGCAAGAAATGACTCTTTTAACTACATGAATTATAACTACATCACAAATGATAAAGAAATGATCAAAGATACCAATCATCTTCGCAATCTGTTATGCAAATTCATATATAATAAACAAAACATACATTATTTCCAACAGGCTGCAAAATTAAGCAGACAGCTGAAAAATAGATCTGGATTCGATCAAAATAAAACGAAATCCAATTGTGATTTTTTTAGTATTATTCAAATTGCAAAAAGAAATGAAAATAGAATAGATCAAACCTAATTAAAATGAAGCCTCCTCAACTACAAAAAATTTACAGATCTGAGAGAGAAAGCTATAGAGAAATTTGGTTGTTTGCTATCTACAGGGAGATAGACAGCGGAAAAAGTGAGAACAAATGGGAAAGAATGAAGGTGCCTAAGAAAATTCGTACCGGATGGATCGTTGTCCTTGCTTTTATAGTGTAATATTAAGCAACTAATTAATTAATTAATAATTACTAATAATCAAAAGTTGGGGGAAAATATCAATATTGTGATATAGCACACTGTGTGAGCAAGTCCTCCACAATTTTTGAGTCTTGTTCAATCTTTCACCAATTATTATAGTAATTAGGTTTTGGCTATAATTGAAGTTGAATTTTAGAATTTTTTTTAATATATAAACCATGTATTTGAACTCACACTCTAATTAAAATTGGTTGTCAAATAGACTCCTAGTTGTACATCGATTCTCAATAAATGAAGTGCTAGAATCTTCAATAAATCACCATAACATCTTCCTTGTGTCTAACTCTGGTTTTCCTTACTGTGTTTATTCTTAACTTATACATGACTCTCCAATCTTACTATAAACTTAAAACTTAACCTTATAAAAATGCCCTCTCCAATCTTACGATAAACTTAAAACTTAGCTTTATAAAAATGCCTAAATAAAGATTAATTAACTTGCAGTATTTGAAAGTAAGCGGAGAAAAAAAGAAAACAAAAAAGAAGGGATTCTCAGTGTTGAGAATTTTCACTCATACTCGATATTAGTATTCTTTATCCTTCATCTCTTTCGGTAAATGTTAATTGTCTTCTAAACTTGAACTCTTTATAATATTAGAATAAAAATATAAAAAATAAAAACGAGTAGAAAAGAGAAATCAAAATTTGTGTAATACATGCATTGATCATATTTAAAATGTAAATATCATTGGTTGCATCAATGTCTACTTTGAAATGGATAGGATTTGCTATAAGGAACTTAAAAAATGGTGTTTTTATACAAGATCACATTAATTGGAAATGTGAAACTCATCATGCATATGTGATGAAATATATTGAAGATAAAGTTGCTCTTTTTCAAACATTAATGACTGTATCGACAGGAATACAATAGATTGGGATTGCTGTTGCAAATTTATAAATGTAAAAAGACACCGTCCTAGCGTCGGTGAGAGATGGAAGAAACAGACTGGGCACCTTAGACGCAGGAATCTGTGGTACAGTAACATCTTGTTTTGTTTCCTTGTAAACTAAAGTAGTTATTTAATTTTTTTATTATGTATTATCATTGTTATTTATTCATTTTGGTTTGGGGGTTAGGGGTTTATTCTTGCTATTGAAAGTAAATTGAAAAAAATATTCTAAATACGCATGCACGTAGTGAACGGCTTTCCAGTTCTTGGTTGATATTATTCTCATTATTACATATGAACTCTAATTTGTTGCCTAAAACTCATGAGACCAAAAATCGTGGAGTTGAATAATTCAAGACATTGTTTTCATTACTTCTTCACGAGAGTGCTCGCCAAGTTGACGGAATGGGGGTGTCGGAATCTTTCCATGTAGCAATGCCAGATTGATATCGATCTCCCTTGACAGCCGAAGCAATATATTCGAGTTCAGCCATGTCTTCTTTCGTCAATTTTACAGACAAAGCTCCAATATTCTGATTGAGATTCTCAATCTTCGTGGTACCAGGTATGGGACACACGTCACTTCCTTGATGATGAAGCCATGCCAAAGGTAGTTGTGACGGGGTGCATCCCTTTCTGTTTGCCATATCATTCACCCTCTCGAACAAATACTCGTTATGTTCCAAATTTCCTGATAGGAATCTTGGTTGTAACTAGAAAAAGGTATAAACACATTAGTTTCAAATTTGAACTGAAGAAGAATCACGTGACATTACTACACAGAATGGATGCGCATACTCTTGGTAGTTTGTAGCTAAATTTGAAATTTACAAGATTCAAGTTTATGCGTACCTTTCGAAAGTCCCCTTCTGGGAAAGTTTCAACTAGCTTTGCACCAGAAGAGAAGAATCCTTGCCCAAGGGGACTATATACCACTATTCCAATGCCAAGTTCTCTAAACAAAGTTACAAATGATAAAGTTACAAATGGTTTGAGTTAAATTTTATGTTTACATTTTGACTCAAAGCACACAAGCTATTAGTGTGATCATTGAACCTGCAAGTGGGAATTATTTCTTCCTCAACATCTTTGGTCCATAGAGAACATTCCAATTGCACCGCGGTTCATGGATGAACAGCATGTGCCCTTCTGATTGTCGAAGCTGAGGCTTCTGATAGACCTATGTATTTGATCTTACCTTCTTCAACTAGTTTCTTAAGCTCTCCCATCTTGCACGAGGAACAAGTAAGTATAGAACAATCAATCTTTCGACTTGTCTAGTTAGTAAACATTCACATGTTTATCAGCACGAAGAAAAATTTTTGTCCCGAGTCAAATCAAGAAAGGAGATTTAAGGCTAACCGTGACTTCAATAGGCACATTTTTATCAATTCGATGCTGGTAATAGAGATCAATGCAATCAACATCGAGTCGCTTCAAGCTGGCCTCACAAGCAGCCCATACATTGGCAGGGTCTCCCTGTATTAGGAACTGTCCATTCTTAAACCTGAGCCCAAATTTTGTACCCAACTCTGCTTTCTCCATCATCCCATCCTTCAAAGCCTGTGTTAAAACAAAAATTGACAACACATAAACATTAATCTTTCATATATTAAGAAAGGCATGTCCCATTTAACTTGTTTGTATATGATTTATCGACTAGCTTTTTAAGTAAAATTTAAGCTGGAGTTAAGGAAGGACCTTGGCGATGAGGACTTCGTTGTTGTAATATATGTCGGCGGTATCCAAGAAAGTCACCCCGGAGGTAATGGCATGGTGAATGAGCTTGACCATGTCGTGCTCCGGCTTTGGGGGGCCGTAGAGTGCAGTCATGCCCATGCAGCCGAGTCCCTGGGCAGACACTTCGAATCCCTGTGAACACAACTTGATTCTAGGCAATTTTACACCCGCCATGGTTCGTTCTTTTTCGAGTTTCGATTCAAACTGTTGTATGTAAATGGCTGTGGATGAGGAAGACAAATGTACAGTTTGAAATTTGAATATGATATGTGGTTTGCCAGTTATATACATATATTTATTGGCGCTCGTTTTCCTCGGATTCAATTTGTCGTTTTATAATTACTATTATTGATGCTTATATAGACAATGAGTCTAATGTACACATCATCAAGTGTTAAATATGCATCAATATAGACAATAATGTACACATCATCAAGTGTTAAATATGTGGTCCTGAGATCTTCGTCGTCATCTTTAGCTTCTAGCTCGTGGTAGCCTTCTTGGCCTACACATGCGTCAAATTTGTTGAATTACCTAGAAGACGTATGTGGACTGATCTTCTTCATCTGGTTAAACCAAACGTATGCATAGCGTGTATCTAGACACGCCACACCAGTTGACAATACGTGCAACAAGAGTACCATGCGTTGCCACTAGACGTCTAATGTCACATTATTTTCTAGTGTCTCCATAGAATTTAGTTGATTTTTTTACTGATTTTTCATAAAATTCCATAACAATGTGGTGTGCATATTCATACGACAAAGTTACAAAAAACGCGTGATACTTTATTTCAAAATTTTTGCCTATTCTTCCGCCGTCCCTTCATAATAATGATCTTAGAGCAGATATACGATTTTAGAGGACCTCTGGCCACTACTTCCATCCATCGAATGGGTCAATATTGGTCTGAATTTCTGAGTGTCAATATCATTTCAGCTATTGTTGAACTTTGTCAACATAACGGAGACTAAAATGATCACCAATCAAACTAGTAACTTTGAACATGAAAAGCTGCAAACAACAGATCATGCATTCATTTCCTTAAATTCACGTGTCAACATAACGGAGACTAAAATGATCACCAATCAAACTAGTAACTTTGAACATGAAAAGCTGCAAACAACAGATCATGCATTCATTTCCTTAAATTCACGTGTCAACATAACGGAGACTAAAATGATCACCAATCAAACTAGTAACTTTGAACATGAAAAGCTGCAAACAACAGATCATGCATTCATTTCCTTAAATTCACGTGTCAACATAACGGAGACTAAAATGATCACCAATCAAACTAGTAACTTTGAACATGAAAAGCTGCAAACAACAGATCATGCATTCATTTCCTTAAATTCACGTGTCAACATAACGGAGACTAAAATGATCACCAATCAAACTAGTAACTTTGAACATGAAAAGCTGCAAACAACAGATCATGCATTCATTTCCTTAAATTCACGTGTCAACATAACGGAGACTAAAATGATCACCAATCAAACTAGTAACTTTGAACATGAAAAGCTGCAAACAACAGATCATGCATTCATTTCCTTAAATTCACGTGTCAACATAACGGAGACTAAAATGATCACCAATCAAACTAGTAACTTTGAACATGAAAAGCTGCAAACAACAGATCATGCATTCATTTCCTTAAATTCACGTGTCAACATAACGGAGACTAAAATGATCACCAATCAAACTAGTAACTTTGAACATGAAAAGCTGCAAACAACAGATCATGCATTCATTTCCTTAAATTCACGTAAAACATCATAACTGAACCAACTCCCGGTAGGTGTAGTAGATCACAAATGACAATTGACATGGTCACACAGTAGTAGTAACTAGTAAGGAAAAATGAGTTCTGGTCGAGTCGTACAATTGAGTTTATTTCAATCTCTCCAGTTCATCAGTAGTAAAAAGAGCAACAACAGAGCGTTCCCAAGAAAGATGTCTTCATGCTGCAGCATTCCAAGTTGACAAAGGAGGAGTTTCTGAATCTTCCCATGTATTTACACCAGATCCATATCTACCACCTTTGACTGCATCAGCCAAAGCAATGGATTCAAGCTCAGCCATGTCTTCTTTTGTCAGTTTTACTGAGAGCGCTGCAATGTTCTGATTAAGATTCTCAGTCTTCGTGGTACCAGGTATGGGACACACATCGTTTCCTTGATGATGGACCCATGCCAAGGCTAGCTGTGATGGGGTGCATCCCTTTTTGTTTGCCATGTCATTGACTCTTTCAAACAAGCTCTTGTTATGTTCCAAATTCTCCTGTTGGAATCTGGGGAGGTACTGTGCAAAGCAAGACAAATCTTTAAAAGGCAAATATAGGACCAGACAATGCAAGGAGTTTTAGAAATTAATATGAACATCCAGCTCATAATCAGACATTACTGGGGCAGAAAGTGGGCTATTGAAGAAAACCAGATGAAATTGGTCATTTTAGATGAAAATAGAAGTAGAAAATATTGATAGGGAATTTACCTAAAAAATAGGATATGCAATTTAATCCTGTCGGTTAAACAGAAATCTTGTGAAGTTATAGGCCTGAAGTATAGCAAAAACCCTTCTTTTCTTTTATAACAATAAATCAGAAGAACGGAAGTATTGGGTATACATGTAATTTAAAGAAATCAAGATGGTAATTGTAGATTCCTCCTTCTGCAGCTAGGCAAATGAAAGTGATACCTAAAACTTTACCAAATAGATTGACTGTGTAAATAATTTCAATCGAGTTATAGAGAGGCCAACTTATTCTTTACAATTCAGAGGTTTCTTTGATATACAAAATATGGAGAAGGCAAGATTGTGACAGGTAAATGCATAGAATGACATAAGATTTAGCATTTGAAGACGATATTCAGAAGGAAAATGTGGACAAACCTTGCGGACGTCACCTTCAGATAAATTTTCAACCAGTTTTGGACCGGAGGAGAGAAATCCCCGTCCAAGAGGACTGTATGCTACTATTCCGATGCCAAGTTCTCTAAGCAGTTGCATAAAGGATAAAGTGAGAAATTTATATTGCTTACCTGCATGAAACATAATATTTTATATCACACTAATCATGAAACCTGCAAGTGGGAATTATTTCTGCCTCCACATCTCTTGACCACAAAGACCACTCCAATTGCACTGCCGTTATTTGATGAACAGCATGTGCTCTCCTTATTGTCGAAGCTGAGGCCTCTGACAGGCCTATATATTTTATTTTACCTTCTTCCACCAGTTTCTTCAGTTCTCCAATCTTCCATAAGAGAAATACCAAATATGTGACAAGGAGAGATACAAGTGAAATGCATAATTAGAAAGTGCTTTTCATCCACAAAAAAGGCAGTCAAAATATTATGTAATATGTAAGCTTCAGTGACGGACGCACATTAGGCCTAGACTGAGCTGTAGCTCGGTCCCGGCACAAATAATTTTTTTTTAATATATAATTCTTTTTTTTTTTTTTGAAGGCCCAATTTTTAAGTAGTCTAAAAGAAGTTAGCTCGGTCCAGCCAAAAGCTTAAACTTAAACTTTTTTTTTTAATTTTAAAATCTTTAGTTAGCCCAATACCAAAAACAAATCCAAGTTTTCTTGGCCCAAAACAAATACAAAACGGGAAGCAATTTGTCGACATATCTAGTTAGCCCAATACTAAAAACAAATTCAAGTTTACTTGTTATCTATTTTATGATGTATTTAGGAGAATGAAGGCTCTTTTATCTTTTGTGCTACAATATCTATTTGTTTTTGTTTGCCATTAACGGATAAATAGTGGTTAAAGTTATTATATATGGTTGTGATTTGTGCATTTGGGAAAATATTATTATATTTCAGGTTTGATTTAAACTAATTTACAAAGGACACTATGTCAAATTTTTTTAAAAATCTTTATGTATTCTAACATTTCTAGTGCGATTCCATTTTCAAAAATTTATAGTATAAAAAAAAATTTCTGGGGCGTTGCCCCTGAACCCTGGGAAAAGGGCTCCGCCTCCTTCCAACCCCCAGTTGTTTTTTCTGTAAGTCCAGCTTGGTCTTATACAAAATCCTAAGTCCGTCTCTGGTAAGCGTATCAAGAAATTTACTTAGAAGAAAAACAAAACACCGTTAGCTTTATGCACGAGTGTTGCATATCAACTCTTATTTTATTTCTACTGCTGTTCTAATTAAACCAAAATGTTCCTCAAATACAACAAAAAGATGGTAGTAATTGAGAACCATATAAATCATCAAAGTTGACAGACCAGTAAATATATACCACCTCCTTTCATTCTTCAAGCTTTAAATATTTTATGAACAGTTGTATAATATATTGTGCTCTAACCATTTATGAACAGTTGTGTAATACATTTTCCTCCATGTAAACTAAATTTTATTTTGCATTAGTGGTGTGTTGACGTTGCAAAGGTAGTACTTCAGTACAGAAGATGAAATACCAGAGCCAGTTTGCAGCAATTCACATAAACTCCGAGGTATTTGCTGCTACCATAAGTAATTTTGCTCACCCAATCCATTGTCATACTGTGTATGTCATGCAAGCATGTAGCTATGAAAGTTTAACAAAGGTGTCCATTGTGATCGGCCCAAGAGATCAAAATCATATCTTTTAAGCTCTTCTTGTTTCAAATCATAATTAATATGCCAATAATTCTCAAAGAGACAGCAGGGCAAGATAATTGCAATTCAATGAAGTTCAAATTCTGATAACTCTGAACTGGTGATGGTAACAAATATGTTCTTCATATGTTAACTAGACAACATGATGAACACACAAATAATAGAAAATTTTGGGTGCATGTCTATAACTTTTAGACTTGCCTCTAAGGTTGAATTTGGGTCAGAAGCAGCAGAGGTTACTTAAGAGTCTTTATGTCAAAGCCGGATTGAGTACAATGCAATAGTTAAGAAGCCAGACTGTAAACACATAGATTATTAACTTATCAAGATTAACCCTTGTTCAATAAATAGCAAATATATGGTAAGGCATATAACTACAATTCAACTCTTATAATCTGCTAAATAAATGCTTGCTCATTTATACATGTTAAATTCTCATCAAATGTCAATAACAAGTGCTTGTGCCAGAAGCTTGTAAAGCCAAATAAAAAAACATATGGAGGCACACAAGGTGAAATGGTAGGCTAACCGTGACTTCAATAGGCACACGTGTATCAATGCGATGTTGGTAATAAAGATCAATGCAATCAACATCAAGCCGCTTCAAGCTAGCCTCGCAGGCAGCCCGTACGTAGGTTGGATGGCCACATATCTCTCTCTTCCCATCAGAAAAGCCAATCCCAAATTTCGTAGCCAACTCTACTTTCTCCCTCATCCCATTCTTTAGAGCCTATGCAAAGCCCAAAACATAGATAACAAACAAGTAATAGATCACATCAACCTCCACAGGAATTGAAACAGTAATGAATAAACAAAATGAACTAGCCATAGTCAGCTTTAAAGTTTAACTAGCAGGAAGTTCTATTTCTTCAATATGTTTTACCTTTGCCGCCAAAACACAACTTTGATAGCAATATGCAATTCCCCCAATTCAATGCACAAAAAAAAAAAAGGGAAAATGAAATTAAAATAGATATGCCCCTCAACAAATTAACAATTGTTTCCTGTCCAGCGTTCGGCCGGCTCAAAATTGCACAATTGTGCCCCCCTAGAAGGCCACATACAACTATCCTACAATCGCGGGTGTCTTTGTGTGGTCCTTTGGGGTAAAGGTGGGTTCGGGCGTGGGTAGGTGGGATACCAAAGTAGTAAAAATTAAGTACCTTTCCGAGGAGGATTTCATTCGTATGCGGCCCATAAATGTCGGAGGTGTCAAGGAAGGTAATACCGGAGTTGATCGCATGGTGAATGAGCTTGATCATATCGGGCTCGGGCTTCGGCGGCCCATAGAATGCCGACATGCCCATGCATCCCAATCCTTGTGCAGAAACTTCCAGCCCCTGCGAACCCAGATTGATTCTAGGCACTTTCACGCCGCCTTCTGCTGCCATTGTAAGACTTCAGATGGATTTTCTACAATCTGTATAGAATGGCTACTTAGGAGAACTGGGAGTTGAAATGATGAAAGTTGGTCTACAGAGAGAGAGAGAGAGAGAGAGAGAGAATTTATAGGAGTGGACGAGGGACTATTTATTAATAATAATAATAATAATAATAAATAAATAAATAAATAAATAAATAAAAGAAATATGTATTGCCATTTGCCAACGTAAGTGAGGACGTGGGAGCGATTAAAAAGTTAACGCAGTTCACCGGGGTAAAAATTAAAATGGTTAATTTGCACAAATAGATCTACTGTTTGGGGTTTCTGCACAGGAAGACCGTAACATTTTATAAAGTGCACAATATGCCTCGGAGTCAACATCTTATTACAATCAAGACTTTTCCACAAAAATTATCCCCTGCCAGATATATGACAAGAGATTATTAGGAAAACCTAAACACTATACCCCTTATATGTGATGGCTCACACAATTATCTTAATAATCTCCCTTCATGTATGTATATGATGAGAGATCATTACTGAACTTCTAGTCCCGTTTTCTAGCTATACGTCTAGTGGGATAATCTAATCAGATGTAATGAGAGATCATTTTTATACAATACCTTCAAATAATACAACATAAAGGAATTTGGAATTTTGCATATTCTATTTCTCTTTCAAATTGCTTTACGTGTCAAACATATAAGACAGCTCCGTATTCTGAAGATATTTTTAAGAGACAAACTTGACAAATATCATTATTATGAAGTGTTAATGCTGATTGGCAATGGTGGATTTATTGGTTTGTGATTTTTTTATCAATCGATTGTGAAAAGTAACGGTTAAATAATTTAAATTGCAATAAACCAATTATGGAAAAAGGAAAACAAGAATTGAGCTGTGGAGGACAGGACGTTATTTTGGGCGTTTGAATATGATAAAGATGATTTGTTAATAGTATTGATTTGCAGAAGTGCCGCATATATAAATATTTTAAAATTTGAGTCCACTCTCATATTTTAAATTTTAAATTTTAATATCACTGCGTCTCAGATGTCAAAAAGTGGATCCACCCCACGCGATCATTTTCTCTTCTTACCACAAATCTCTCTTTTTTTTTCCCCTTTTTTTTTCTTTATCAGCAAGTAATCTCAGTCGAAAGAAGGTGATATTTTTGACATAATCACTGGAAAATACATATACTATCAATATATATCTCCGGGGCATCATGATTCAAGAAGTTCAAAATTGATAAAAATTGATAGATCTTATTTGAACATAGCGCAATTCTATAAGACATTTATTTGAGATGAATAAGTGACCGTTCATATCTAGCAATTCAGAGCATGTAAATCGGTTCTATTTTGATATTTCACTTTGATAGCAAAAGGGTGAAGGCATAAGTGATCACATCCGACAAAGCTAATATCAAACGGGAAAAGTCTTTATGCATCTGGTTTCCAATTTGACAAAGGGGGAGTGTCTGATTCTTTCCATGTAGGAATTCCAGGTCCGTACCTATCGCCCTTAACAGCATCTGCTGAAGCAATCGATTCAAGTTCAGCCATGTCTTCTTTTGTCAGTTTCACCGACAATATATTTCACCTTACCTTCTTCCACCAATTTCTTCAGTTCTCCCATCTTGCATAAAGAGAATTCCAAATTAGAAATGAGATCACGCGAAATTAAGCCGAGAAAAAACAAACTTCAAGAAAGAACCTGCCTTTTGGCTAAGCTCAACATTGAGCAAGTCGAAATCCCATTACATATTGATAATAAGAAGTACCTGTGAAACTTAGTATAGAGGACTAACCGTGACTTCAATAGGAACTCGTGTATCAACACGATGTTGGTAATAAAGATCGATGCAATCAACGTCCAGCCGCTTTAAGCTGGCTTCACAGGCAGCCCTCACATAGGCTGGATCACCACATATCTCTGCCTTCCCATCCGCAATTCTGGCACCAAATTTTGTGGCCAACTCTACCTTCTCCCTCTTCCCATCCTTCAGAGCCTAAGCAATTAATTGGCAAAACAGTACATAAACATCTTAACTCAGAAAATCTGGATAATTAACCCATTAATTTTAGACAACTAATAGTTTAAGTTATTCCGAACATTTATGTAAGCAAATGCATTTACCATTTCACCAAGTAGAATTTCAACTGAAGCTCTTCTAATAATTATCAAAACCACGAATTTGGGCTTTAAGGGATTCGCAAATGAAGTTGAGGCCCATTTACCAGGGCTTTAAGACCTAAGCAGGCAGAATCCCACATTGGGAAATTGCAACAGAAGAAACTTGTTCTCATAGCTCAAGATGAAGGAGACACCATGCGGCCTTACCTGAACATGATCTGTTTTTAGGTTCGTGCCCCGGAATCCTTGAGCTCTAAGGAGACAGGAAACCAAGTCTGGTGGATGACATGTAGCCGCTTGACCAGGGTGTAAGTAACGGTATGGGGGGCTTTGTGTAAGCCATTGTCGGTGGGTAAGCTCGCCGGGATGGTCACGTGGTTGTCTCACAGACTCCAATCCAATATTTTTTGCCTTCTCTCTCTCTCTTTTTTTTTAATTATTATTATTATTATTTTGACATTCCAACTGCTTTTCCGATCAATACCATTTTAGATGGCTACAGGCGCCGGGGTAAGCTTGCCGGGATTGTCATGTGGTTGTTTGACAGACTCCAATTCCTTTCTTTTTGCCTAAACATTCTTGTCTTAGCCAAATGAAAGTAAACTACCAGCTTAAAATTGCAGGAGCCAGAGCAGCTAGAAATACAGAGTGTATCTAAAAGTGAAGTTGGATAAAGGACCTTGCCAATGAGAATTTCATTGGTGAACGGGCCATAGATGTCGGATGTGTCAAGGAAGGTAACCCCGGAGTCAACGGCATGGTGAATAACCTTGATCATGTCTGGCTCAGGCTTGGGCGCGCCATAGAAGGCCGACATGCTCATGCATCCCAGCCCTTGAGCGGACACTTCCAGCCCCTGAGAGCCCAGTTTGACTTTTGGAACTTTTACAGTACTGTTTTCTGCTGCCATCATTCTTCAATCCCTGAATATCTGAACTGATACTGAAGGAAAAATGGAATTACAAGTAATAACTTGGGGAAGTACCTTTTTCTAAAGAAAGAAATGGTCAATGATATTGATGCATCATGCACGACAGCTGGCTCTTCTTCTTTTTTCCCATTTACTTTTCTTCGTTTGGGATAGACTAGATCTTTTGAGGGTTATCGTAAGAGACCACGTAGAAAGGGGGATCAAAATTAGGATTAACATTAGAGGTTGGAACAAGATATAAGGTCGACAATTCTATCGAAAATGGAAAGTCTTGGTCTACTTGGATAACAATCTTACAGGAGCAGGGTTGTTAGTTGCTGGTTGGTCCGCCGGTCTCTGTCTTCTTTTAATTTTTCTTTCTTTAGTTTGACTTTGATCGGAAATTTGGACTGGATTGTCATTTTGCCGAGGCAGGACTTCAATTAAAAGACTTGAGTTTGTGAATTGAGTTAATATTACGTTCGGCCTAATTATCACTCTTGCATTGCCTTTCCTTAAAAGTATACAGATAATTTTCCGCAATAACACTGCTGTATTACTCAATCTGGCTATAAAACCTTATTTATCTCCTGCTCTCTAGCTTATGTGAAGAAAATCTAACAAAAGCGTTCCTCCACGTGAGTCATCTATCTCCTTAATAAAAGTTTTATCTATCTCCTTAACAAATTTCCTACATTACCAATCTACCTAGTGTCCATCACCAATCTCCGTACCAGGAGTGCAAGTGAAAATGTACTTATCATAAAAGGAAATCCTGACAATTTAGGAGAGAGAATACTATTCCTAGCAATGAAACTGCTTGCTTAGAACGTGTAACTCCAATTTTATTTTGATCTTTCACTTCAACAGCAAAGGTGAGGCATAAATGATCACATATGACCAAGCTACTACAATCACAAGGGAGAAGTCTTTATGCATCTGGTTTCCAAGTTGACAGAGGGGGAGTGTCTGAATCTTTCCATGTAGGAATTTCAGGTCCGTACCTATCACCCTTAACAGCGTCTGCTGAAGCAATAGATTCAAGTTCGACCATGTCGTCTTCTGTTTGTTTTACCGACAGTGCTCCAATATTCTCATTGAAATTCGCAGTTTTCGTGGTGCCAGGTATTGGACACACATCATTTCCTTGATGATGTACCCAGGCCAAAGCTAGCTGCGAAGGGTTGCAGCCTTTTCTAGTTGCCATATCCTTGACTCTCTCAAACAAGCTCTTATTATGCTCCATATTTTCGGGGAGGAACCTCGGTAGATACTGTAAAATGAAGACTGCATCTTTCAGAATCAATCCCATAAGTTCCATAACCACAACATGAAGTGTTTTAGAATATAAACATTGATGTTAAGATGATGTGGTAGTAATACCAAGAAAACCAAGTGACATCTGGTTACTTAGATACTCAGGAGTGCCTTTTCAAGAAAATTGAAATCTCAAGCTTAAATAGATTTGCCCCTCTCCAATTTTAAGAAGCATACCTCCTTTTTTCCCCAGAAAACAGATCATATGTGAAATGAAAGTTGCTAAAGCTCCGACATCTATCAAGACAGACTATTTACTTGATAATTAAATGGCCTGTTGATGAAATCGATTTATTATTATAGATTTTTTTTTTTTCCAAGTGATAGCTTCTGTAGAAGACTTACATTCTCTAATATAAATCATAAAAAACAATGGTTTTGGTAACTGAAATAAAAATTAAAACATTCCAAGTACTTGTGTACTTTAGAGCAAGCAAGCAGGTCAGTATAGATTCTCCTAGTGGGGCGGAAGGAAGTGGAAGTGACACCTACAACTTTAGCCAGTAAGATAATCATGTCAGAAAATCAGCTATGAAAGCAGAAGTTTCTAGAGAGGGTAATTTATTCTCTATAATCTCGGGGTTTCTTAGATATATGTAGCCTAGATTGCAATAAGGTGAAAATATGCAGGGTAAATATGCAAAAATTAGTTCGTAATCAAACTTGGCACTGAGAAGGGAAGTATAAACGAACCCTGCGCAAGTCTGCTTCTGATAAACTTTCAACCAGTTTTGGACCTGAGGAGAAGAATCCATGTCCAAGGGGACTGTAGGCTACTATTCCAATGCCAAGTTCTCTGAACAATTTCAGAATAGATAAGAGTTAGAAACATGCAATATGTGGCTTGGGTCAAAAAAAAAAGGGAAAGAAAAATCTATGATAGTAACCATGAAACCTGCAAGTGGGAATTATTTCTGCCTCAGCGTCTCTGCTCCACAAAGACCACTCCAACTGCACTGCTGTTACCGGATGAACAGCATGTGCCTTTCGGATGGTTGAAGCCGATGCTTCTGATAGACCAATATATTTCACCTTACCTTCTTCCACCAATTTCTTCAGTTCTCCCATCTTGCATAAAGAGAATTCCAAAGTAACGTAAAGCACGTGAAATCAAGCCAAGCAGTGCTTTTAACAACAATATTAAACTAGTTTGTCATTCGCCAAAATAAAATTAGGCAAGGATTAATTAGGGAAAAAATGGCTATTTTTCTGCTAACAGAAAAATCAAAATGCCCATTAGCTTTAGGCATGAGAACTGCATATCAACACAGTTCATATCTACTGCTTTTGTGAAACAAATAGTATGATCCTCAATAAGACCAGTCAGTAAAGCAGAAGACCTACAGAATTAAGAATAATCTGCCATCAAAGTTGACTCACCTGTAAATATCGACATCTTTCATTCATCGAGCTTGAAGAATTTCAGAGATGTGATGGTGTTTTGAAAGTGAGTCTTTGGTGGGGAGAAGTAGGATCCAATCTTGAAGCAATACTAAAAGGTTTATAAGTGGATAATTTAGCAAAAGTTTACTTAAAAGACAAAAATTATTAGGCCAAAAAGGACTCAACTCCAAAATGTATTTCTTCTAGCCTCTTATACTTGAGCTAAGTAGTTGCAGTAACAACTAACAAAAATGCAATACGTTATTGAACATGTTATTTGTGAAAATATATCACTGATCAAGACAATGGTACGAACAAAAGAATTATACGCTATGTACCACTTTAAGCAAAAGGGTCACAAAAAAAGAGTAGCTTGGTCCAAGCTTCATTGAGAAAAATACAGTAGTTAGGAAGCAGGAGTAATACATATACATGGAAAGGAAACACACAACCAAAATTGAACTCATGTCAGCCAGATAAATGTCACTTAATGCAGGGCTGTCGAAAATCATGCAAAGCAAGTTCAAATTTCAATTCATTAAGAAATAAATATGAGCTTTGTGAGCCTGCCTCTTGGCCGAGTTCACCAATGGGCATGTCGAAATCCCATTACATATTGATACTAAGAACTACCAGTATACTTGATATACGTGATAAGAAGATGTATAAAGGCGAAAAAGGAGGGGGGTAATAGAGGGGTAACCGTGACTTCAATAGGAACTTGTGTGTCAATGCATGTTGGTAATAAAGATCAATGCAATCAACATCGAGCCGCTTTAAGCTGGCCTCACAGGCAGCCCTCACATAGGCTGGGTCCCCACATATCTCTCTGTTCCCATCAGCAAGTGATTTAATTCCGAATTTCGTAGCCAACTCTACTTTCTCCCTCATCCCATCCTTGAAAGCCTATTGCAAGACCACAATTCCACAGCAAACAGATTAGAGACCTTACAAAACATTGATAAATAAAGCACAGGCAGGCTCCCTTTTCCCAATGAATAAAGAACAAGAGATAATATCCGGTTGAATAATTCTACAACTAATAGATATATCACATTATAGAGAAACACTAATTGCAACTATATTTACAATATTTGGGTTCAGGAATTAGGGCAAATAGCAAGTACCTTTCCGAGGAGTATTTCATTGGTTAGCGGCCCGTATAGATCGGAGGTGTCAAGGAAGGTGATGCCGGAGCTGACGGCATGGTGGATAAGCTTGATCATATCGGGTTCCGGCTTGGGCTGGCTGAGATACGGAGTCATGCCCATGCACCCAAGTCCTTGCACAGACACTTGCAGTCCCTGTGAACCCAGCTTGATTCTAGGCACTTTTACACAGCTTTCTGCAGCCATAATTCAGGACTCCGGTCTCTGGAGGGATTTTCTGCAATCGGTTCACGCTAGCTCCCGAAGCAAAGTGGAGGAACAGGTAAAATAAACAGTCTTTGGTCCACATAGCGACGTTTGGGACTGGGTGGAAGACGCAGTGGAGATGGTTGATTTGGTTGGTTGGTTGGTTGGTCCGTCTCTATTTCTCTTTATTTTTCTCTCTTCAGTTCTTTTCCTTATTCTTTCCAATAAATAGAAATAAATTTACTCAAATGAAGGCGCTATGAGGTTTTCACAACTTAAGGGTGATCATTTTTGGGGTGGATTGAGAAAAAAAAGTGGGCAATATTTCTTTTTATATATCTGATTTCATTATTATAGTGAAAATTTTATATCGACACTCATGGAAGTTGACAACCATTATTGCAATTATTATTGTTATCCTTGAAAAACTGGGAAAGACGGACCAGTTGGGATTTTTCAGGTTGATGATTCTAAATTAGGTCCACTATAGAAACTTTATATTATTATTTTTCCATTGCAATCACTAACGTATATTTTTTAATATATTTTCCAGCTGGACTCTGGAGCACTTTTACACAGCTTTCTGCAGCCATAATTCAGGAATATGGTGGGATTTAGTGGCTGTTTAATTCTGAGATTGACTTATAATAAGAAATTATAATGAAGTAAAATAAATTGTGTAGATTTAATAAAAGTTTAAAATTTATAGTAATAAATAATCAGTTATCAAATTAGTGATAAGTGAAATAATAAAGAAAATTGATAAAGAGAATTAAACAAGCCTTTTTTTTTTTTTTATACAAGGGGGACAAGGGAAGGGGAGGGATAATAGGGGTGGGGAGAATCAAACAAGGCCTTATTTTCTACAATCCATGACATAATCTTTTTTTTTTCTTTTTATTTTGATCGGACTGTCGTTTTGCCAACGTAGGACTTGGGAAATTAAAGGACTTGAGTTTGTTGTAAATTGAGTTAATATTACTTCGTCGAAGCCTAATTATCACCCTTGCACAGCTTTTCCTTGGAGAAAGTATACTGATAATATTTCCAAATACCACATGAGGGTTCATCACCAATTCCTTTATTAGAACATGTGACTCCAATTTTATTTCCACCTTTCAGATCGGAAGAGCGTCGTCGATAAAGGCATAAATTATATCACAAAGCCAATACAATCACAGTCTTTATGCATCTGGTTTCCAAGTTGATAGAGGGGGAGTCTCTGAATCTTTCCACGTAGGGATGTCAGAACTGTACCTATCACCTTTAACAGCATCTGCTGAA
Source organism: Nyctanthes arbor-tristis (assembly GCA_963692815.1). Classification (NCBI taxonomy): domain Eukaryota; kingdom Viridiplantae; phylum Streptophyta; class Magnoliopsida; order Lamiales; family Oleaceae; genus Nyctanthes; species Nyctanthes arbor-tristis. Next base: position 2,755 of record CAVNYN010207123.1, on the reverse strand, counting down.
GCAATCGATTCAAGTTCGGCCATGTCTTCTTCTGTTAGTTTTACTGATAAAGCTCCAATATTCTCATTGAAATTCTCAATTTTCGTGGTACCAGGTATTGGACACACATCATTTCCTTGATGATGAACCCAGGCCAAAGCTAGCTGTGAAGAGGTGCAGCCTTTTCTATCTGCCATCTCCTTGACCCTCTTAAACAAGCTCTTATTATTCTCCATATTTTCAGGTTGGAACTTTGGTAGATGCTGCATTATGGTGACAATATGCAGGGTAAATACGAAAAATTAATTCGTAGTTGAACTTAACGCTAAGAAAGAAAGTATAAACGAACCCTGCGCGAGTCCGTTTCCGGTAAACTTTCAGCTAGTTTTGGACCTGAGGAGAAGAATCCACTTCCAAGAGGACTGTAGGCTACAATTCCAATGCCAAGTTCTCTGAACAATTTCACCAAATAATATTAGAGACGTGCAATACAATGTTTACGTCAAAATATAAAAGTTACGAAAATAACCATGAAACCTGCAAGTGGGAATTATTTCTGCCTCGGAGTCTCTGCTCCACAAAGACCACTCCAACTGCACTGCTGTTACCGGATGAACAGCGTGTGCCCTCCGGATGGTTGAATCCGAGGCCTCTGACAGACCAATATATTTCACCTTGCCTTCTTCCACCAATTTCTTCAGTTCCCCCATCTTGCATAAAGATAACTCGCAAGTAGTGAGCGCACAAGTGAAACGCGTTAAATTAACAACATTATTAAACTAGTTTACCATTCACCAAAATAAGATTACGAAAATCTCAGCTCATAAGTGATCAGGACGTTGAAAATTTGAAATCCCATTATATAATTATTGATAATAAACTTAGTATTCCTAATAAGAAGATGCATAAATACAAAAGGAAGGTCGAGGAACAGAGGGCTAACTGTGACTTCAATGGGAATTTGTGTATCAATGCGATGTTGGTAATAAAGATCAATGCAATCAACATCGAGCCGCTTTAAGCTGGCCTCACAGGCAGCCCTCACATAGGCTGGGTCACCACATATCTCTGTCTCCCGACCAGCACTTAATTTAAATCCAAATTTAGTGGCCAACTCTACTTTCTCCCTCATCCCATTCTTCAGAGCCTATAGCAAAGCATGCCCACAATTTCATACCAAACAGAAAAGCGAAGATATGTTTGAGTTTGGGAGATCAGGGAAAAGTAAATTACCTTCCCGAGGAGAATTTCATTGGTTTTTGGCCCATAGGCGTCGGAGGTGTCAAGGAAGGTGATGCCGGAGCTGACAGCATGGTGGATAAGATTGATCATATCAGGTTCCGGCTTGGGCTGGCTGAGAAACGGCGTCATGCTCATGCAACCAAGTCCTTGCGCAGATACTTGCAGTCCCTGTGAACCCAGCTTGATTCTGGGGACTTCTACAGTGCTTTCTGCAGCCATAATTCAGGACTCTGGAGGGATTTTCTTCAATCCATTCACTGTAAGTGGAAGAACAGGTAAAATCAAAAGTCTTCGGTCGACACAGTTGCATGGAGTGGGTGGAAGACGCAGTGGATATATTTATTGGTTGGTTGGTCCGTCTCTGTCTCGGAGATTGTTGGTTGTTTGGTCCCTGTCTCTCTCGATTTTTCTCCATCACAGCAGAGGCGTGTGACGAAGTGTTTGTCAACCATCGTGTATAGACTATAGAACCTAATGAAAATTTTCTAACGTGTCTATCTGTGTGTCTGTGTGTGTGTGATATATATGTGTAAAATAATGACACCAGCGGTAAGATATTATCCAACAAAACTTACCACATGTTCCCTCCAGTGAAAATTTACATGTGAGTTTACTTAAATAAGGGCGCTACAGTGTTTTCACAACTTAAAGGCGATCATCTTCGGGGTGGATTATAGAAATAAATTTTTCATTTTTTTTTTTTTTCTAAAGCTTATTTGATTATTATAGATTTATAGTGAGAATTTTGCAACACAAGTGGGCAGTGGGCATCGTGCTCGCACGGGGTATGAACCACTAACAAATCTTGCTTCCAAATATAACTATTAACTACAATCTCAATACAAGTCCGGCAGATGGCAAATCTACCAAGGCACAGAATTTGTAGCACTGAAAATTACTTGCTCATAACAAGTTGCATTGTAGATTTATTTCAAGCTACACTTGAGGACAAAAAAGGATTGTCTTCATGCAGTTGCTTTCCAAGTTGACAAAAGGGGAGTATCTGAATTTTCCCATGTTTCCATATCAGCTGGAGTTCGATTTCCTTTAACAGCTGAAGCAATCAATTCAAGCTTCACCATGTCTTCTTCTGTCAGTTTTACAGACAATGCTCCCATGTTTTCCTTAAGATTTGCAAGTTTAGTGGTACCAGGTATCGGACATACATCATTTCCTTGATGATGTACCCAGGCCAGAGCTAGCTGTGAAGGGGTGCATCCCTTTCTATTTGCCATATCATTGACCCTCTCAAACAAGCTCTTATTGTGCTCCAGATTCTCCGGTTTGAGCCGTGGTAGTTTCTGGGAATTGGGAAAGGTAAAGCATATCTTTAAAATTTAAAGCTGTTAAAGGATGCAGTAGAAAACATTTGCTGTATCGGTGGCTGTCCACCCAACCCAAGCACAACTTTAGGACTCATTTTAATTTAAAACATCATCAATTTCTTAACTTGGCACCGAAACACGCCAGAACTACTCTCTCATTATCACAATCCCCCCCCCCAACCCCTCTTTCCCTTTCATGTACCGTAAGA